>PVIY010026413.1:0-35429 GCA_004026745.1 Myrmecophaga tridactyla
ACCTGAATCAGATGACTTCCCAGACCCAAATGAATAACGGAGCTGGGGCAATTTACAGGAGGAATCAAGTTTTCTGGTGAAAGGAAGTTGAAGGATGAGAATTTGAACATCTCATCACCTCAACTCAAACTTCTGATATTCCACTGTGGCTGCTCCCAGAACTCATGCAAACTGGAACACACACAGGCATGCATACCCGGGGGCACCTGAAGCAGTTCTTTCCTTATTCCATGACTAGGCACCCTGGCATTTTTTATTCTATTCCTTTCCATTTTACTTTCAAAGTGCTAGCTACAACACCCTTACATGCTTTTCTGAAATATTTATGGGCCATGACCTGCTGTTGGAAGAACACAAACTCACAATATAAACTCTGAGCTCCCTGAGTGAGTCTCCAAGGCCCATTCAAGCCTGAACTCTGTCCTTCTTCCCTGATCTCATCCCCATCTCACCAAACTTCCCTATTGTCCATGGATTGTTTATGCCTTCAGACCTTTGCGCCAGCTCTTCCTTCTGCCTAGAATGCCTTTCCTGCATCCTCTACTGAGGGTCAGAAATGTTGTTGTGGTGATGGTGGTAGAAATAAGAAGCAAACAGCCTTCCACTCTCGCCCTATGCTCCCTATATGCAGATGATAGCAGAGATCCAGATGGAAACAGAGAAAAGTAGTTTGCAGGGTTCCAAAAAAGTTCTTAGAAAGCAAGCTACGGAAAGGTAGCTTTGAAGCTTAATATCCAAGACTGCAGGTATGGATTACTTAGTATCCGTAAGCTACCTTCTGGACATATTTGAACTTCCATACAACAAAAACAATGTGATGCTTCAAACTATGTGATATAATTATTGCTTGTATAAATGAAGACAATTTCAACCTTTCCCCAAAATAGAGAGACCAAAACTCCCAACAGTAGCTTTCTCTGAGAAATGTGAATTACTCCTCAAACCAGCTAAGTTCCATCTCCCTTCCTGTTACTTAAAAAATTAATTCATTAAATTAGAATTTACTTGTGGTCATGACATCTGGACTGAAGAACCATAAGGAAATAGAAGACATGGATGATACCATAAACCAACTAGTCCTAACAGACATAAATGGAATACTCTGCCCAACAACAATAGAACGCGCATTCTTCTCAAGTGTGCATGGAGCATTTTGCAGAATTGACTGGATTAGGTTGAAAAAATTTCCACAATCTTGAAAAGACGGAAATCATACAAAGAACCTTCTCAGACCACTTGAGAATAAAGCTCAACATCAGTACCAGAAGGAAAATGGCAACATTCCTAAAAATGTGGAAATTAAACAACATGCTCCTACACAACTAATGGGCCAATGAAGAAATCTGAAGGCAAATGAGAAAATACTTAGAGATGAAGGAAGATGAAAACACTGCATACCAAAACTTAAAGAATGGAGTGAAGGCAGTGCTCAGAGGAAAATTTATAACTGTAAACACCTACATTTAAAAAGATGAAAGCTCTCCAGTCAGTAACTAAACTCCAAACTTTGAGGAGTGAGACAAAGGACAGACTAAACTCAAAGTCAGCAGAAGGAATGAAATCATAGAGATTAGAGAAGAGATACGAAATAGAGAATACAAAATAGAGAGAAACAACACCACCAGAGGTTGGTTTTTAAAAAACTCAGTGAAATTGGCAAATCTTTAGCTTGATTGACAAAGAAATGAAGAGAGACGACACAATAACTGAAATCAGAAATGAAAGTGGGCACCTTACTGCTGACCTTCCAGAAACAAAAAGATTATAAAATACCATGAATTATTTTATGCCAACAACTATGATATTCTAGAAAAAATGGGATTTTTCCTCAAAACACAGAAAATACCTAAATGACTCAAGAAGAAATAGAAAATCTCAGATCTATTATAAATAAAGATATTAAAGCCGTAATCAAAAATCGACATGAAGAAATGTCCAGGACTGGATGCTTCACTGGTGAATTCTATCAAACACTCAATTAATTAGCACTATCCTTCTGTAATTCATCTGAAAAATCAAAGAGGCATGATCACTTCCTAATTCATTCGATGAAGCCAGCTCTGCCCTGAGACCAAGACCCAGTAAAGACAGCCCAAGAAAATAAAATTGCAGACCACTATTCATCATGGGATATTCTCCTCTACAATCTGAAATGGAAATTATGAAAACTATCCCATGTTCAACCACATCCATATGAATAAAATATCTTTCTCTCCAGAATGGACCCAGAGGCTGCCCTGACAGCACAGGCTACCTCCACACCAGGCAGGGTTGGGGGTTGTGGAAGGACGAGCAGCCATGCCACAATATTTTCCTCCCATCTTCAAGTTGCCTTTTTCTTGATTTGGTGCGCATCCAGTTATTGCAACACTTTAACTGTTCCCTGAAGCTCTGAGAATGATGATTCTGCATGTTTTGCTTGTTGTTTATGTCTTCTGTGAGGAGACAGAGCATGGAAGTGTTTTCCTCCACTATCTTGGTGATGTCAGCCCCCTTTCTTTTCCTTTTGAAATCATTATAGATCCACAAGAAGTTTCAAAAAATGTACAAGGAGTCAGCATTGAATGCCATAGGAGATCCGAAGGTGTGGCAGCAGGTGTTTTTGAAGGGAGCTCGGAGTGGTGCACTCCCAACGTGACCACAGTACTCTCGTGAGCTGCAGAGATCCACTTCTCAGTGTGCATTTAGGAAGGCGCTCCTCCTTGGTTCCCAGGGGTCTCTCTTCCTGACTAGACACCTAGAAGAGGGATGCTTGTGGGACGAACTATAACCCCCAACACGGCATGAAACTGGTGCTCATTTTCTCCTTCCTCCACCTTCTATTTTAAATTGTCCCACCCCCAGTTACCACCCCCACTGCTCTCAGTTGCTTACCTGGTTGCATGACCTATGCTTTCGTTTTGTTAAGTCCAAGGCTTCAATAGGCTTAATCTTCTCAGACCAGTGTTGCTGCATGTACCCACCATTGTTGCCATAAGGCGGGAAACTACCAAGACATGCCAAAGTCAATCATCTGAGTTTCATGCATATTCTTCCTTGCTCCCTTCGTGTAAAAGCAGCCTTACTTGTTACTGACAATTAGGGTCAATTATCCCATCTCTTCTTGTCTGCTAATCCCTGGGCAAAATCCAAAGTACACAAAGGACAGCACAGATTGTAGTTCGAAGACCCTTGCTGTGTCCTCTGGCAAGATTGCACTCCCCTTGCGGACCAGGACCTTTAACCCTACAGAAACAATAGTTTCAGGGACAAAAAATGCAAAATTCCCAAGAGGGTAGTAGGGTGTTTGTAAGTAAAGCCACTCCTGCTTTGGTTCCCCAGACATATGTATTATTTTAACCAAGGACACAATACATTATTTAGTGTCTGTGCTGAGCTCTGAAGACAGCACCCCACCCTTACAGAGTATTGCATACAAGCTGATGCTTTAGCTGTGCCTTTAGTAGGCCACCCCAATGGTTTATCAGGATAACTGCTTCTAGATGGATCCCTTAGTTGGGGCTCATATCCACCACTTTCTGGGATGCAGTGCGTCCTCAGATCTGTTGTTATGTTGTGTGGGATTTGGTGCCTGAGGATCAAGCATTCCAAAGCACCTGCATAGTGGTGCTGGCTGATGCTCTGAGGTAACTATCTATGTGAGTACAACCTGCTGGCCCCACTGCAGTCAATCTGCTTCTGAGTGGCCAGTTTATTTCTTCAAGAGTAGTGAGAGTTGGGGTAATAATTTCTGTTTCCCATGGCCAGCCAACACCATGGAAGATCCTCTCATGTTCATAAGTCCTAATTAAAGGGCATGTCTAACTCCATGCTTGACATGTCCTTTGGTCTTTGGCTGCCCTTACTCAAGCCTCCCAGGAGCTGGGTTGGAACAATTGGTGAGTCAGCCAGGAAAGCTAAGAGCCACTGCCTATAGCAGACATGAGTCTTGGGAAGGAAGACTCTGTGTGGGACATCCAATTGGCCTCTATTGTTCATGTGGAGATGGAGAGGCTGTCCTCCCAGCAAGTGGGGACCTCTGTTTTTAGGGATGCCCTAAAATCTCCAGCTGGGTTGCTGACTGGTTTGCGAAAGATAGCAGGCCAAATAGCGGCAGCCATAGCATGGCCCCTGTTAGGAGCCCTGAAAATGTCTACCAATCCAAAGCAAGCATCAAAAGCCACAGCACAAGCCAAGCCATGTTTCTTGAAACTCCTGCACCCACACGTGCAAAAAAAAAAAAAAAAAAATCCACAGCACACAATTTAGAAGAGGTTTGAGAAGCAAAGGATAAAGTAATGCCACCTTTGTATGCAGTGGTGCCTCTTTACTATGAGGAATTAGCACTCAATTATGTCATCATCACTTTGTTTTATAGATCTAACTAAAGGTTTCTTTAGTATTCCTTAAAAAAGGCCAGCCAACCTGCTTTCACCTTCACCTGGGAAGGAAAACAAAGGACTGTTACTGTGCTCCCACTAGGCTGTTTGCATAGACTGACCATCTGCCACAATCTCTTGGCAAAGAACTTGGCTAGGTGGAAAAGGCTATTGATGTCATGTTAACCAGTAACTTTCTTTCAGGATTAAAAGAAGCCTCAGGCTCATTGTTAGAGATAACTTGAGAGTCAGGGATGGGCAATTAATCATGACAAACTGCAATGCTTTTACTGCACTGCCAAATTCTTAAGTGTTGTATGTTTGGTGTGCCAGTTTGAAAAGTTTTATGTACCCTACAAAAGCAATGTTTTCACCCTTTCGCGTTTTGTGGGAGCAAAGGTTTCTTCTAATCCCTATTTAGTACACTATGTTGGAAACGTTGATTAGATCATCTCCATGGGGATGTGACTCACTCAAGAGTGGGTGTTAGACTGGATTAGGTGGAGATGTGCTTCCACCTATTCTACATGGGTTTTGATTAGTTTACTGGAATCTTATAGAAGAGGAAACATTTTGGAGGAAGTGGGAGATTCGGAGACAGCAGAGAAGAATGACAGAGCCATGAGAAAGCCCAACAGAGAATGAAACACAAAGCAGAGAGTCCAGCAGCTAGAGACTTTTGGAGATGAAGAAAGAACATGCCTCCCAGGGAGTTGGAGAGGAAGCTAGCAAATGATGCCATGTTCACCATGTGCCCTTCCAGCCAAGACAGAAAAACCCTGACCGTGTTCACCATGTGGCCTTCCACATGAGAGAGAAACCTTGAACTTCACTGGCCTTCTTGAATCAAGGTATCTTTCCCTGGATGCCTTAGGTTGGACATTTCTATAGACTTGCTTTAATTGGGACATTTCCATGGCCTAAAACCTGTTACCTTGCAACTTATTAAATTCCCCTTTTGAAAAAACCACTCCATTTCTGGTCCATCACATTCTGGCAGCTAGCAAACTGGAACAGTTGGGTAAGACAAAAATTATTCCTTCTGCAGTAATTGATAAGGTAAAATGTTTTCCTATGCCATATATACCAAACCAACTAAATGACTTACTTGGGGCTGTTGGGGTATTAGAAACCTTTTGTTCCTCACTTAGCCCAAATTTTATTACATTTGCATATGCTAATTAGAAAGGTCATACCTGGAAATGAGAGGACCTCCAGCAGGCTGCTTGTGTAAAGGCAAACTGGATGATAGCAAAGGCAGAAACACTGGGGGAGAGAATGGTAGTGGGGAGAAGGGGGAAGGAGGGCATGTAGATCCAGACCTGCCCTGTGAATTGGATAGGACTAGCACAATTTTGGCCTTCGGGAGATGTGGGTGGTGTCTTTGGCACAGGCAACTGTCTAAATAAATGCCCCTTGTGCGTGGTACATTTTTGTCTGGTTGGGCAATTGCTAACCTGTTTGTTGTAATGAGGAGATTTCAAACAATTAAATCATGATCGCGTGAGCTGCATCCACAGCTGATTCCATTTGTTATCAGTCAAGGCGAGCGTCTTCTGCAATGAGTAATGCTTAATCTAATCACTGGAAGCCTTCTAAAGAGGACTCAGAAGACACGAGCTCTCTTCCTGCTTTGGCTGGCATGCCCTTCCTGTGGAGTTCATCCAGACCCTCCATCGGAATCATTGGCTCCACAGCCTGCCCTGTGGACTTTGGACTCTGCATTCCCACAGTTACATGAGAAACTTTTATAAATTTTATATTTACAAGTGTTTCCTGTTGATTTTGTTTCTCTAGAGAACCCTAACAAATACATACACAAAGCAGTCAATGGGCTGAGTTAAGTACACTATGGTTATCTCTATGTGGGACGTGACTCCCAGGGGTGTAAACCTTCCTGGCAACATGTGACAGAAATCCTAGAATGAGCTGGGACTCAGCATTAAGGGATTGAGAAAAACTTCTCAACCAAAATGGGGAAGAGGGAAATGAGGCAAAGTAAGGTGTCAGTGGCTAAGAGATTCCAAACAGAGTCGAGAGATTATCCTGGAGGTTCTTCTTAAGCATTATATAGATATCACCTTTTTAAGTTAAGGTGTAATGGCGAGGCTGGAGGGAAGTGCCTGAAAATCTACAGCTGTGTTCTAGTAGCCATGTTTCTCGAAGACAATTGTATAATGATAAAGCTTTTGCAATATGACTGCATAATTGTGAAAACTTTGTGTCTGATGCTCCTTTTATCTATGGTATGGACGGATGAGTAAACTATATGAATTACAAATAAATAAACAATAGGGGGAACAAATGTTAAAATAAATTTAGTAGATTGAAATGTTAGTGATCAATGAAAGGGAGTGGTAAGGAGTATAGAAAAAATAGGGGAAACAAAGGCTAAAATATATTGTGCAGATAGAAATACTAGCAGTCAATGATGGGGGGGTAAGGCGTATGGTACACATGAGTTTTTTTCTTTTTCTTTTTCTTTCTTTTTCTGAATTGATGCAAATGTTCTAAGAAATGATCAATACACAACTATGTGATGATATTGGGAGTTATTGATTATATACCAAGAATGGAATGATAATAGTAAGAATGTTTGTGTTTGTATGTTGTTATGTTTAAATTTTTTTTTCATTTAACAAAAAAGAACACTAGGTTAGTAACAGTGCTTGGGCCAGGAGACATGCTAACTATCTGTACTGACAGCTGGGCTGTGTACAAAAGTCTTCCGACCTGGGAGGCAACCTGGAAGCAAAAACAATGCATAGTCATAAGTCACTTCCTCTGGGGATAAGAATTGTGGAAAGACATCTGAGAGGCTTCCCAATGAGAAAATTGCCAGCTGCCAATCACACACCAGTAGCCAGTGGACATCACTAGGGAGAGCCCTTCCTGCCCCGTGCATGGGCCACATAGGCTACCACACCAGATGGGGCACATTGGCCAATCATCAGTACCAGTGACCCATTGGCAATGGGTTACATTGGTTCCCTCTGCTCCTAGAGGGGGTGGTGTATGCTTTTACTGCTGTGGCTATGGCTACAGGACTATTGATAGCTTTCCTGGTGGGAAAGGCTAATTGACAGGCCATCTGATGTTTGAAGAAAGCGAGTGCTCTGTATGGAGTGCCTACACAGATAGACAGTGATCAAGGGACCCCTTTCACTGGGCAGATAGCCCAATCCTGGGCCATGGATCAGGACATCATGTGGACGTTCCATCTGCCCTGATATCCCATAGGTGTAGGCCTTATTGAAAGAATGAATGAATGGTTTGTTAATGGAACAGCTAAAAGATAGTAAGAGGTCCTTGTAACAGTGGACTAAGAATCTCTATCAAGCTTCAATTCACTTGAATGCAAACCACAGTCTGCAGCACCAGCTCCTACTGAAATGCTAATGGCAGGACAGATGCAGGCTCAGAGAATACAAATTAAAGGGCCAGCTACTTTAGTCTAAAAGGGGTGTCATGGTCAGGTTCATATGTCAACTTGGCCAGGTGGTGCCCATTTGTCTGCTTGGGCAAGTGCTGGCCTGTCTGTTGCTATGAGGATTTTCATAGAATTAAATCATGATCATGTTAGCGGCATCCACAGCTGATTGTATTCGTAATCAGCCAAGGGGAGTGTCTTCTGTAATGACTTAATCTAATCACTGGAAGGCTTTTAAGGAGAATTCAGAAGAGACAGACTCTCTTCCTGCTTCAGCTGGCAAGCCTCTCCTGTGAACTTCATACAGAATCTTCATCACAGTTGTCTGCTTCACAGCCTGCCCTACAGATTTTGGACTCATTATTCCCACGGTCACGTGAGACACTTTTATAAATTTTATATGTATGAATATTTCCTGCTGAATCTGTATTTCTAGAGAACCCTAGCTAATACAGTCTGGTACTGAGAGTGGTTCTAAAGAAACAGAACCTAAAAAATGAGTTTTTACGATTGGTTTTCTATTCTGAGTGGACTCAAAGGCACTAAGTACTCTGATGACCATAATCAGAATGATACTGCCAATCCCGTTGTAAGTTAGCAAAAGGGATAGTCAAAATATCACCACTGGATTCTTCTAATGCTTCACTTGTACAAAACTAGGCTTTGGGGGGGGGGATAAAGTTTTTGACAATTCTATGGAATTTTGTGGAAATAGGATGTATGCAGATATTGGGTGCTTGTTGTTAGATACCCTGTATACATTAATGAGTGAAAGGGATGGGCTTAAGACTTCAAATGGGAAGCTTACACACTGACAGATGTAAACATTTCTATGACTGTCTTGAAGGAAAATCTTATTTCCTGTAACTGTAGACTTGAGATCTCTGAAAATCAGACACAGAAGCTTATTGGTAGAGTAGCAACTTTACAGCATAAACTGAAATCTCAGCCTTGCATGGTGTCTGCCATTAAAGTGACGGCATTGATTGGAAAGGGGTGAGACCCTGAAAAATGGGATGGTGACATATGGATTGATAATGACGTTGGGGGTGAGGTTGAAACCTTGAGTCATGCTGAGTCTTTTCTAAATAACCGTGTAATAGTCTGCCCTGAGGACATAGCTGCCCCACCTCCAGCCTGCCCTGAGGAGTTGACCACTCAACCTCCACCTGAAGGGGTTAGCCCTAGAGTGATTAATCATGTTTCACCAGATGAAACTGCAAATGAATGCCCTGAGGTAAATGGCTTGGAAGATGCTTCTAGTTCTTTTCATGACCCACTCCCACCACCCTTCATTTCTTCCAGACCTATAGCTAGAATAAAGTCCCAACAAGTCCTAAAGGTGAGGTACAAAGTATCACACATGAGGAGATACGTTATACTCCAAAAGAACTGTGTGAGTTTTCCAATTTATATAGACAGAAATCAATGGATTTTAAGAGTGTGGGATAATGGTGGGAGGAATATAAAGCTGGATCAAGCAGAATTTATTGATATGAGCCCACTAAGCAGAGATTCTGCATTCAGTGTTATAGCTCAAGGGGTTAGAAAAGGCATTAACAGTTTCTTTGGATTGTTGGCTGAAACACAGATCAAAAGGTGGCTGATATTACGTGAGGTTGAAATACCAGAACTGCCCTGGAATAATGTAGATGAGGGGTCCAGAGGCTTAGAGAGATTGTAATGTTAGAGTGGATTTATCATGGAAAGCCTGCTCTTACACCCCAGGAATGTCCAGAAGATGCACCTCTTACTGCAACTATAAGAAATAAACTTGTGAGACTAGCATCATCATCCCTGAAGAGCTCTGTGGTTGCACATCTCTGTAGGTCAGCTATGACTGTGGGAACTGCTGTCATGAGATAGAATCCTTAAACCCATTGGGAATGACCAGATCCCAAGTTGGCAGAAGCCAGGTAGCAGCACTTAATCGCCAAAGACAAGGTGGACATGGCTAACATAATAGAGAGCAGACTCAAAGCAGGACTGAAAATAATCTGACTTTTAGAGACTTGTGGAGTTGCTTAGTAGATCATGGGGTACATAAAAGTATGATAGATGGGCAGTCTGCTAAATTCTTGTTTGAACTGTATAAACCAAAGTATTCTAAGTCAAGGGAGCAGAAGTCTAACTTGAATAACAAAACCACAGTGTCACGGCCCCTTAATCAATTTCCAGACTTGAGACAGTTTACAGACACAGAGCCCCTTGAATGAGGAGAGGCCAGATCCCTTTTGGGGAGGACCCTGCTACACCTCAATAAATTCATATGTTAACCTTCCTCCAAGCTTTCCCCAAGAGACCTTTTACCAGGGCAACTGTGCATGGGGGAAAAGGAAATGATCAGCTATTTTGGGAAGTATTAGACACTGGTTCAGAAGTGACATTAATTCCAGGGGACCCAAAATGCCACTCTGGTCCACCAGTCAGAGTGGGGGCTTATGGAGTCCAGGTGATTGATGAAGTTTTACCTCAGACCTGTCTCATGGCGGGTCCAACAGGGCCCCAGACCCATTCTATGGTTATTTTCCCAGTTCCAGAATGGAATAGACATACTGAGCAACTGGCAGAATCCCTACATTGGCTCTCTAATTCATGCAGTGAGGGCTATGATGGTGGGAAAGACCAAGTGGAAGCCACTACAACTGCCCCTATGTAGCAAAATAGTAAATCAGAAGCAGTACCAGATTCCTGGAGGGATTGCAGAGATTACTGCCACTCTTAAGGAATTGAAGGATGCAGGGGTGGTGATTCCCACCACATCCCCATTCAACTCTCATATTTGGCCTGTACAGAAAACAGATGAGTTGGAGGATGACAGTGGATTATCAGAAGCTCAAACAGGTGGTAACTCCAATTGCAGCTGCTGTTTCAGATGTGGTATCATGGCTTGAACAAAACAATACATCCCCTGGTACCTGTATGCAGCTATTGACCTGGCAAAAGGTTTTTTTCTCCATAGTTGTTAGGACCAACAGAAACAGGTTGCTTTCAGCTGGCAAGGTCAGCAATATACTTTCACTGCCCTACCTCAGGAATATATCAACTCTCCAGCCTTATTTCATAATCTTGTCCACCAGGACCTTGATCATTTCTCCCTCCCACAAGACATCACATTGGTCAATTATATTGATGATATCATGTTGATTGGACCTAGTGAGAAAGTAGCAACTACCCTGGACACATTGGTAAGGCATCTATGTGTCAGAGACTGGGAGATAAATCCAAAAAAAAAAACCCAGGGGATTTCCACCTCAGTGAAATTTCTAGGTGTCCAGTGGGGTGGGGCATGTTGAGATATCCCTTCTAAAGTGAAGGATAACTTGCTGCATCTACTCCCTCCTATGACCAAAAAGGAGACATAATGCCTAGTTGCTCTCTTTAGATTTTGGTGACAGCATATTCCCCATTTGAGTCTGCTACTCTGGCTTATTTATTGAGGGACCAGAAAAGCTAATTTTTCCCAATCTTTTTAATTAATTTTTTTTAAAAATGTAACATACACAAGCATTCTTAACTTTTGATCATTCCCTTCTGCATATATAAGCAGTAATTCTCAATATTATCACATAGTTGCATATTCATCATCATGAATCACTTCTTGGAACATTTGCATCTATTCAGAAAAAGAAATAAAATGAAAACAGAAAAAAACATTATACATACCATACCCCTTACCCCTCCCTTTCATTGATCACTAGCAATTGAAACTAAATTTATTTTAGCATTTGCTCACCCTATTATTTATTTTTATTCCACATATTCTACTCATCTGTTGACAAGGTAGATAAAAGGAGCCTCAGACACAAGGTTTTCACCATCACAAAGTCACATTGTGATTACTATATTATTATACAATCATCTTCAAGAAACATGGCTACTGGAACACAGCTCTACATTTTCAGGCAGTTCCCTCCAGCTTCTCCATTACATCTTGAATAACAAGATGATATCTACTTAATGCATAAGAATAATCTCCAGGATAATCTCTTGACTCTGTTTGGAATCTCTCAGCCATTGACACTTTGTCTCCTTTCACTCTTCCCCCTTTTGGTCGAGATCTTCCCAATCCCTTGATGCTGAGTCTCAGCTCATTCTAGGATCTGTCCCGTGTTGCCAGGAATGTCCACACTCCTGGGAGTCATGTCCCACGTAGACAGGGGGAGGGTGGTGAGTTTGCTTGTTGTGTTTGCTAGAATTTTGCTGAGGATTCTTGGATCCACATTCATCAGAGAGATTGGTCTGTAGCCTTCACTTTTTGTAATATCCCTGTCTGACTTTGGCACAAGGGTGACGCCGGCCCCACAGAATGAACCAGGCAGCCCTCCCTCCTCCCCAATTCCCCCAAAGATTTTGAGCAGGATTCGTACCAATTCTTTCCCAAGTGCTTGGCAGAATTCACGTGAAGCCATCCGGTCATGGACTCCTGCCCCTGGAGAGCTTCTTAATCACTCATTCAATTTCTTTACCTGTGATTGGGTGTTGAGGCTGTTCATCTCCTCTCGAGTCAAAGTTGGTTGTTAATGCCTCTCCAGAAAACCATCCATTTCATCTACATGGTTGCATTTATTAACATAAAGTTGTTCATAGTATCCTGTCATTGCTTCCTTTATTTCTGTGGGGTCAGTGGTTATGTCTCCTCTTCTATTTCTGATCTTATTTATTTGCATCCTCTCTCTTCTTCTTTTTGTCAATCTTGCTAAGGGTCCATCAATCTTATTGATTTTCTCATAAAACCAGTATTCTGGTGTGCTAGCTGCTGGAATGCAACATACCAGAGATGGATTGGCTTTCAATAAATGGGATTTCTTTTGTTATTTCTTCAGAGAAAAGGCAGCTAACTTTCCACTGAGGTTCTTTCTTACGTGGGAAGGCACAGGATGGTCTCTGCTGGCCTTCTCTCCAGGCCCCTGGGTTCCAACAACTTTCCCCAGGGTGGCTTCTTTCTGCATCTCCAAAGGCCTGGGCTGAGCTGCGAGTGTTGAGATGAGGAATGCCGAGCTGCTTAGGCTGTGCTACATTGTGCTGTCTCATTTAAGCACCAGCCAATTAAGTCAAACATTATTCATTGCAGCATGCCCACCTACTAGTCGACTGCAGATGTAATTAGCAACAGATGAGGTTCACGTACCGTTGGCTCATGTCCACAGCAACAGAACTAGGTGCCTTCACCTGACCAAGTTGACAACTGAATTTAACTACCACACTACCCTTGGTGATTACAAGTGCAATCAGCTGTGGATGCAGCCAAAATTATCATAATTTAATTCTATGAAATGTCCTCATAGCAACAGACAGGCCAGCACTTGCTCAACCAGACAAATGAGCACCAGCACCTGGCCAAGTTGACACATGAACCTGACCATGACAGTTCATCCCTTGTCAACTTGGCAGCTATACAAATTACCTTAAGGCATACTTCATCTTAAATAGAAAACACTAAAAGGCACATTATTTTCCTCGCCTAACAATACTCAACTGTCATGTACAACTGGAAATACATTAAATTTCCCATAATAGGGTGCAAGTCCTTGGGTGATATTCATTCTTAAACTTGATATCTTACAACTTTAATACTATAATGTGAAAAAAACAGCATTACAGTCCTTGTTTCTGTAACTGATCACATGGTCTTACTTCATATTTATCACTACCTTCTTCCACTACCCATTCCATGTTCCCTTTACCCTCAGCAAGCACTTCAGCTGGCCATAGTTCTTTGCCTGGTGGGGTGACCCAAACCTTTATCCCTGAAGTTTCAGGGCCATTGGTATTCCCGTCTGGATTGGGTTGTTGTAGTTTTCCATTGATTTTAACCACAGGGCATGGTAGTACTAAAAAAAACACCCTGGGGGATCTCATATTCCAAGATGATTCTTCTTTACCTTCATTATGTAATTACAGTCCTATTTCCCCCTGATAGTCAGAGTCAGTCACCCCAGACAGTAAAGTAATCCCCTTCTTGGCTTGTTGATCCAAGTGCATGAGTAGCTCAAAGTGACCAGGTGGAAGCCTTAGATTCCAGTTCAATGGAATCATTGTTGTTTCTCCAGGTGGAAGCACTAACCCCTTTTGGAACTAAAACCTATATAACAGCAGAGCTCAAGGTTGCAGGGACAAGAAGCAAAAATTTTCCTAGTGGATCACTAGGGGTAATAGTGAATGATGCCACTCCCTTTTCCACCCTTTGGTTCCTGGAGTCATGGATCCTGGCTATGGGAGAAATAGCACCATACAGTGGATGCTGAGTCAGAGGATATATGGCCTCCTGGAGAACATCACCTCAGCCCTGCAAGATATTGCCACCTAATTGGCACAGTAATTGAGTTTTCAAAAGGTCATTCCATCATTCTATCAACCCAGCTGCCTCTGAATGATGGCGAACGTGGTAAGATGAGAGAATTCCATGAGCATTGTGCCGGTCTGAATCTGTGGTGGACCCCAGAAAAGCCATGCCCTTTGATCCTCATTCAATATTGCTGGGTGGGAGCAAGATGTGACCCACCCAATTGTGGGTGGTAACTTTTGATTAGATGATTTCCATGGAGGTGTGTCTCCACCCACCAAAGGTGGAGTTGCTTGCTGGACTCCTTTAAAAGAGGAAACACTTTGGAGAGAATCCCTTTTTGGTAGAGCCAGGTGAAAGCCAGCAGATGCCACCATGTTCGCCATGTGCCGTTCCAGCTGAGAGAAACGTTCAACGTCGTCAACCTTCTTGAACCAAGGTATCTTTCCCCGGATGCCTTAATTGGACATTTCTATGGACTTGTTTTAATTGAGACATTTTCTCAGCCTTAGAACTATAAACTAGCAACTCATTAAATTCCCCTTGTTAAAAGCCATTCTGTTTCTGGTGTATTGCATTCTGGCAGCTAGCAAACGAGATAAAGCATGTGCCCATTCCCTCACTTCATTTGTTGTAAAGTGTGTTCCTTGATCAGAAACAATGCTGTGTGGAATACCATGAGGATGGATAAGGCATTCTGAAAGTCCACAGATGGTAGTTTTAGCAGAAGCATTGCATGCAAGGAAAGAAAACCCATACCCAGAGTATGTGTCTGTTCCTATTAGAAAAACTCACTGCCCCTTCCATGAAGGGAGTGGTCCAATGTAATCAACCTGCCACCACGCAGCTTGTTGGTCACCTCGGAGAATGGTGCCATATTGGGGGCTGAGTATGGGCCTCTGCTGCTGACAGATTGGGCACTCATCAGTGGTTGTAGCCAGGTCAGCCTTGGTGAGTGGAAGTCCATATTGCTGAGCCCATGCATAACCTCCATCCCTACCACCATGAACACTTTGTTCATGAGCCCATTGGGCAATGACAGGAATTGCTGGGGAAAGAGGCTGACTGGTATCCACAGAATGGGTCATCTTATCCACTTGACTATTAAATCTTTCCTCTGCTGAAGTCACCCTCTGGTGGACATTCACATGAGACACAAATATCTTCATGTTTTTAGCCCAGTAAGAAAGGTCTATCCATGTACCTCTTCCCCAGACCTCTTTGTCACCAATTGTCCAATTACAGTTTTTCCAAGCTTCTGACCATCCAGCCAAACCATTAACAACAGCCCACGAATTAGTATATAAACACGCCTCTGGCCAGTTCTCCTTCCAAGCAAAATGAACAACCAGGTGCACTGCTTGAAGTTCTGCCCACTGGGAGGAATTCCCCTCAACACTATCCTTCAGGGACATCACAGACAGGATTTGTAGTGCTGCAGCTGTCCACTTCTGGGTGGTACCTAAATATTGTGCAGAACCATTTTGTGGTAGCTAGGTTCAGGTGTCAACTTGGCCAGGTGATGGTACCTCGTTCTATTGCTGTGGATGTGAGCCAATGGCATATGAACCTCTTCTGTTGCTAATTACATCCGCAGTCAGCTAGGAGGCATGCCTGCTGCAATGAGTGATGTTTGATTTAATTGGCTGAAAGCTTAAATGAGAGCTCAATGTAGCACAGCCCAAGCAGCTCAGCATACCTCATATCAGCACTCGCTGCTCAACCCAGGCTTTTGGAGATGCAGAAAGGAATCACTCTGGGGAAAGTTGTTGGAACCGAGAGGCCTGAGAAGAAGGCCATCAGAGATCACCCTGTGCATTCCCATGTAAGAAAAGAACTTCAGTTGAAAGTTAGCTGCCTTTCCTCTGAAGAACTATACATTTTTAACTAAATAAATTCCCTTTTATTAAAAGCCAGTCCATCTCTGGTGTGTTTCATTCTGGCAGCTAGTAAACTAGAACACATGTGTAAACCAGGCCTGAGTTTTCTCTTCTTCAGTCAATTCAATGTAAGGAGCACCCCAAGAGACCATAGCTCTGTTCTGGGAAAGAGAAGGTAATGTGGCAGGAGTGCAGACCATGGGCATTTGGGCCACTTCTTCATGTAACTTACTTGTGCCTTCAGGACCTACTCTGGTCCTATCTCGTATATACCATTTCCATTTTACAATAGAGTGCTTCTGCACATGCCCAACTTTATGGCTTGGTGAGTCAGACAACACCCAGCTCATGTTAGGCAACTCAGGTCTCATGGTAACTTGGTGGCCCATGGTTAAGCATTCAGTCTCTACTAAGGTCCCGTAGTAGGCCGAAAGCTGTTTCTCAAAAGGAGAGTAGTTATCTGCAGCAGGTGGTAAGGCTTTGCTCCAAAATCCCAAGGGCCTGCATTGTGATTCTCCTCTAGGGGCCTGCCAAAGACATGAGACACCATCTCTATTTGCTGCTGACACTTCCAGCACCATTGGCTCTGCTGGATCATATGGTCCAAGTGGCAGAGCAACTTGTACAGCAGCCTGGACTGTTGCAGAGCTTCCTCTTGTTCAGGTCCCCACTCAAAATTAGCTTTTCTTGAGACAAAATAAAGTGTCAATGTCTGAGAGATTCCAAACAGAGTCAAGAGGTTATCCTGGAGGTTACTCTTATGCATTAAATAGAAATCACCTTGTTAGTCAAGGTGTAATGGAGAAGAGGGAGGAGCCAAGATGGTGACTTAGCAAGGTGTGGGATTTAATTCATCCTCCAGAATACCTACTAAATAATCAGGAATAGTACAGAACAGCTCCTGGAGCCACATCAGTGATGGACACACAGCATACCACGGTCTGGACCAGCTGGACTGGCTGCGAGCCCCCCAGAAACATGAGTTGCCCAAGCCGCGGCGGCTGACACCCCTCCCCCACAGGCTGCTTCCAAAAGGGGAAAGGAAAGCGACTTTACCACCAGCAGGGGCTGAGAGCAACTAAGCTTCAAGTGTGGAATTAATTTCTAAATTCTGACTACTAGAAATAGACCCCCAGCTCAAGTGAACCTGGTCAAAGTGGAGGCCACTGATTTTTGCCCTGGCACTAAGGTGGCAGGGCTGAGGGGAAAATAAAAAAAAAAAAAAGAAAGAAACAGAGGTTTTTGTGGCTGTGTTTCTATGGATGCTTGGCTGCCCTTGGATACAAAGACAGGGATTCTCAGGCTGCAACTGCCCCAGGCATAGGCAGAAACAAGCTTGTTTCAGAGCTTGCCTGGAGCCCGTGCCTTACCCAGGGGAGGGGTAAAGCCCAACTCAGGTGGAATCCCTCCCTCAAGGAATTCAGACACCAGGGCTTAGTAATTTGAAGCCATTAAAACCAGCCTACAACTTCTCCTCTATCTCCACCACCCCCCCCCAGCAGGAAAAGTCTGCCAAAGTTAAAGGTACTTCATCATATTATGCTGGTGGGACCTGCAGGCAGACAAGTGCCACATACTGGATAGGATAAGAAAAACAGAGTCCAGAGACTTCACAGGAAAGTCTTTCAAACTGCTGGGTCTCACCCACAGGGAAAACTGACACAGGTGACACTTTCCTCCTGACAGGAGGCCAGTTTGGTCTGGGAAAATCCAGCTGGGGTCTATAATACCTAAGTAAACCCTCCTAAGGGTGGAGGGGGAAAGGCATCATACAGGCAGGGCAAGAAACAAGAAAACAAGAACTGAAAAACTCTCCTCTGTTAAACAAAGCCTAACCTATGGTCTAGAAAAAGCTGAACTGAATGTGAAAGAACAGACAGACAACAAATTCATCCAGCAAGAAAACCCTAGGTAAAAGAAGTGAAAACAATCTCCAGAATAAACTAAGTAAGGTAATTAAATGCCTAGACCCCAGCAAAAAATAAGAAATCACAGTAGGAAAATTGAAGATTTGGCCCAGTCAAAGGAACAAACCAACACTTCAAATGAGATACAGGAGTTGAAACAATTAATTCAGAATATATGAACAGACATGGGAAATCTCATCAAAAATCAAACCAATGAATTGAGGGAGGATATAAAGAAGGCAAGAAATGAACAAAAAGAAGAAATCGAAAGTCTGAAAAAACAAATTACAGAATTATGGAAATGTAAGGCACAGTAGAAGAGATGAAAAAACAATGGAAACCTACAATGTTAGATTTTGATAGGCAGAAGATAGGATGAGTGAACTAGAGGACAGAAATCTGAAATCCAACATGAAAAGAAAAATATGAGCAAGGACTCAGGGAATTGAATGACAATATGAAGTGCACAAATATACGTGTTGTGGGTGTCCCAGAAGGAGAAGAGAAGGGAAAAGGAGGAGACAAACTAATGGTGGAAATTATCACTGAAAATTGCCTAACTCTTATGAAAGACTTGAAATTACAGATCCAAGAAGTGCAGCATACCCTGAAGAGACTAGATCCAAATAGACGTACTCCAGGACACATACTAATCAGAATGTCAGAGGTAAAAGAGAAAGAGAGAATCTTGAAAACAGCAAGAGAAAAGCAATCCATCACATACAAGGGAAGCCCAATAAAACTATGCATAGATTTCTCAGCAGAAACCATGGAGGTAAGAAGACAGTGGGATGATATACATTTAAATTACTAAAAGAGAAAGAGTGCTAACCAAGAATTCTATATCCAGCAAAATTGTCCTTCAAAACTGAGGGAGAAATTAAAACATTTTCAGACAAAAAATCACTGAGAGAATTTGTGACAAAGAGACTGGCTCTGCAAGAAGTACTAAAGGGAGCACTAGAGGAAGGTATGAAAAGACAGAAGAGAGAGGTGTGGAGAAGAGTGTAGAAAGGAAGACTATCAGTAAAGGTAAAAAGGAAAAACTTAGATATGACATATAAAATCCAAAAGGCAAAATGTTAGAAGAAAGTACTACCCATACAGTAATAACACTAAATGTTAATGGATTAATCACCCCAATCAAAAGACATAGACTGGCAGAATGGATTAAAAAACAGGACCCATCTATATGCTGTCTACAGGAAACACATCTTAGACCCAAATATAAGCATAGGTTGGAAGTGCAAGGTTAGGAAAAGATACTTCATGCAAATAACAATCAGAAAGAGCAGGAGTACGTATACTAATATCCAACAAATCAGACTTCAAATGTAGGGTGCTTGAAAGAGACAGGGAAAGATACTGTGTATTAATGAAAGGGGCAGTTCACCAAGAGGACATAACAGTCATAAATGTTTGTGCACTGGGCCAGGGTGCTCCAGAGTACATGCAGCAAACACTGAAGAGAGAGATAGACAAAACTACCATAATAGTTGGAGAATTTGGTTCGCCACCCTCATCAATGGACAGGACATCTGGGCAGAGGATCAATGAAGAAACAGAGGGTTTGGGTGATACAGTGGATGAGCTGGACTTGACAGACATTTGTGGAATGTTGCACCCCACAGCAGCAGGATATACCTTTTTCTTGGGTGCTCATGGATCATTCTCAAGGGTGGACCATGTGCTGGGTCACAAAGCAAGTCTCAATAGATTTAAGAGGATTGAAATCATACAGGACACTTTCTTGGATCATGGAGGAGTGGGGTTGGAAATCGGTAATAGGCAGAGTGCCAGAAAATTCACAAATATGTGGAGGCTCAACAACACACTCTTAAACAACCAGTGGGTCAAGGAGAAAATTACAAGAGAAATCAGTAAATACCTCAGAGCAAATGAAAATGAAAACACAACATATCAAAACTTATGGGATACAGCAAAGGCAGTGTTAAGAGAGAAATTTATTGCCCTAAATGCCTATATCAAAAAAGAAGAAAGGGCAAAAATTGAGCACTTAACTGTCCACTTGGAAGAAGTAGAGAAAGAACAGCAAACTAACCCCAAAGCAAGCAAAAGGAAAGAAATAATGAAGATTAGAGTAGAAATAAATGAAATTGAGAACATGAAAACAATTGAGAAATCAACAAATCCGAAACTGGTTTTATGAGAAAATCAATAAGATTGATGAACCCTTAGCAAGATTGACAAAAAGAAAAAGAAAGAGGATGCAAATAAATAAGATGAGAAATGGAAGAGGAGACATAACCACTGACCCCACAGAAGTAAAGGAAGTAATGACAGGATACTATGAACAACTATATGCTAATAAATACAACAATGTAGATGAAATGGATGGCTTTCTGGAGAGGCGTGAACAACCAACTTTGACTCGAGAGGAAATGAACAGCCTAGACAAACCACTCACAAGTAAAGAAGTTGAATCAGTCATCAAGAAGCTCCCCAGGGGGGAGGAGTCCTTGACCGGATGGCTTCACATGTGAATTCTGCCAAAAAATTGGGAAAGAATTGGTACCAATCCTGCTTAAATTCTTCATGGGGATTGGGGAGGAGGGAAGGCTGCCTGGCTCATTCTGCAGGGCAGGCATTGCCCTAGTGACAAAGCCAGACAGGGATATTACAAAAAGGAAAGGCTACAGACCAATCTCTCTGATGAGTGTGGATCCAAGAATACAATACCAATTAAAATCCCAAGAACTTACTTTTCAGGAATAGAAAAACCAATAACCAAATTTATCTGGAAGGGCAGGGTGCCCTGAATAGCCAAAAGTTTCCTGAGGAAAAAAAAAATGAAGTCAGAGGTCTCACGCTACCTGACTTTAAGGCATATTATGAAGCTACAGTGGTCAAAACAGCATGGTACTGGCATAAACATAAATATATTGACCAATGGAATTGAATAGAGTGTTCAGATATAGACCCTCTCACCCTTGGACAATTGATCTTTGATAAGGCAGTCAAGCAACTCACCTGGGACAGAACAGTTTCTTCAATAAACAGTGCCTAGAGAACTGGATATCCATATGCAAAAGAATGAAAGAGGACCCATATCTCACACCTTATACAAAAATTAATTCAAAGTGGATCAAAGACCTATACGTTAGGTCTACAACCATAAAACTGTTAGAAGAAAATGTAGGGAAATATCTTATAAATCTTATACTGGGAGGTGGTTTCCTAGACCTTACACCCAAAGCAAGAGCAGTGAAGAAAGAAAGAAAGAAATGGCAACTCCTCAAAATTAAACACTTTTTCGTATCAAAGAACTTCATCAAGAAAATAAAAAGACAGCCTACACAATGGAAAACAATATTTGGAAACAATATATCAGACAAAGTTCTAGTATCCAGAATTTATAAAGAGATTGTTCAACTCAACAAGAAAAAGACAGCCAACCCAATTAGAAAATGGGCAAAAGACTTGAACAGACACTTCTCAGGAGAGGAAATACAAATGGCCACAAGGCAAATGAAGAGATGCTCAACTTCCCTGGCTATTAGGGAAATGCAAATCAAAACCATAATGAGATATCATCTCACACCCACCAGAATGGCCATTATCAATAAAACAGAAAATGACAAATGCTGGATAAGATATGGAGAAAGAGACACACTTATTCACTGTTGGTGGGAATGTTGAATGGTACAACCACTGTGGAAGGCAGTTTGGCAGTTCCTCAAAAAGCTAACTATAGAGTTGCCATATGACCCGGCAACACCATTGCTAGGTATCAACTCAGAGGATAGGAGGGCAAGGACACAAACGGACATTTGCACACCAATGTTTACAGCAGCATTATTTACGATCATGAAGAAATGGAAACAGCCAAAATGTCCATCAACAGCCGAGTGGCTAAACAAACTGTGGTATATACATACGATTGAGTATTATGCAGCTGTAAGACCGAACAAAGTTATGAAGTATGTAACAACATGGATGGACCTTAAGGACATTATGCTGAGTGAGATTAGCCAGAAACAAAAGGACAAATACTGTATGGTTTCACTGATATGAACTGACATTAGTGAATAAACTTGGAGAATTTCATCGGTAACAGAGACCATCAGGAGATAGAAATAGGGTAAGATATTGGGTAACTGGAGCTGAAGGGTTACAGATCACGCAACAGGACTGAATGTAAAAACTCAGGAATAGACAGCACAATACTACCTAAATGTAATACAATTATGTTAAAACACTGAATGAAGCTGAATGTGAGAATGATAGAGGGAGAAGTGCT
Organism: Myrmecophaga tridactyla; assembly: GCA_004026745.1. Lineage (NCBI taxonomy): Eukaryota > Metazoa > Chordata > Mammalia > Pilosa > Myrmecophagidae > Myrmecophaga > Myrmecophaga tridactyla. The sequence goes on from PVIY010026413.1 coordinate 22,123, forward strand.
GGGGACACAAATGAAATCAGAAAGAAAGATAGATGATAAAGACTAAGATGGTATAGTCTAGGAATGCCTAGACTGTATAATGATAGTGACTAAATGTACAAATTTTTAAAATGTTTTTGCATGAGGAAGAACAAAGGAATGTCATTACTGCAGGGTGCTGAAAATAGATGGTAATTAATATTAAAAAATTTTAACTTATGTATGAAACTAAAGCAAAAAATGTTTATTTGGTACAAAATTTATATTTTCACTAGTGCATTTCCTTAAATAACTTATATAGACAGCTTAATTGAACACCATAAGTACATGGAACCTTGAGTAGGACATGAGATTTTGTGGATTTTTCCAGAGTGATGCCCGATAAATCCCAGAGTGATTTGAACAGTGAATAAAAAAGTATTTGCAAAGTCCCCTGTAGGAGTTAAACAGCTGATGTTTAACCTAAAGCTTGCAGACAACAATTGCAGTTCTGACTCACAGCATTCTGTTAAATTACATTGGTTTAATCTATATAATTATTCTACTGAAATTTATACCAATGTCACAAATAAAATCTTGGGACAAGGAATGGGAATGGTAGCCTCATCTCCTTTTGTTATCTTAGATCCTTGACAAACAGCAATTTGGAAACTGGCCATGAGTTTAGCCTCTATTCATATTTGAAAAAGAAATATATTTTAAGAACTTTAAAATGGAAAATTGTTGTGAAAAACTATATATTGATGTTTCAAATATGCATTAACTAAAGTATTTTAAGTATTTAACATTATTCTAACAAATTGAATTTTGATGGTAATTATATGTGGTAAAATATTTGTTTAAAATAATAACTTAAGTATGAAAAATATAATGTTTAAAATAATAACTTAAGTATGAAAAATATAAAAGATGTATTTTTATTCATAGGAAAAGAAAATAGTTTTATCCTAAGATGAAATGAATAACTTACAAAATGAGAAAAATGTAGGACAAAGCCTGAAGTAATATAATAATTGCTGAGGGTTTGTAAAAATGGAAATTATGGTCAAAATCAAGAAAGATTTAGTGAGTCTTAAAATGACAATGTTTTCTTGGACTCTCAGCCTGTTCTAATGAAAAGATATGAAAATGTTTTCTAGATAATCAGTGTGAAAAGCGAAGAGTCTGTGTTTTATCAAAATAACTTATGTTAACTTTTATCATGTTGTTATCTGCATAAAAAATACTGATTTTTCTCCTGGGTATCATTATACTGGCAAAAAACTGTTTCTTTTCTTGCTCCAAACCAGGTGACTTAATCTATTAATCTAAGTAATATTGCTGTAAATGAATCAATTACTCGCTAAATAATATTCAAATCATATAAATACCTAAATTCCTTTAAGACAAAATATTTTAATGCTTTGTCCAGTGTTTATATAAACTACATATGTATAAACTAAATTTATCCCAAAATACTCACAGTTTATGTTGGAAGCAGATCAGATTTGAGGGCTGAATGCAAGGAAAAAACATACTTGTGGAGTCTGTTCTGTTCACCTGATGTTGCCATTACATGCAACTGATGTTGCTATGGCATGACCTTGGTAAGAATCAATTAAAATGTGCACTCTAGTTGGGAGGACTGGCTATCCTCACAGAAGGAGGTGTACTTTAATAAAGATATCTAGGTCCCAGGAAGCTCCTCTTGGTCCCTAGCCAGTTCCCAGAGGACCCAACTGGGTCCAGTCATGTAAGCAAATTGGAATTTGGCCACTATTGTGGGAAAATATCATAAAACTGCATGCAATAAATTTAAAATTACCAAAAATGCACATCCACTTATAAAGAATTCTCATTCCTGCATTCCTTTTCAATCAATCCAATGAATTAATTTTCATTTACTATGGTACATGTCACTATTGACACTCTGCTTTCATTTTTCACTATCTGCCACTTTAGGGATTCCAAATTATATGTTACAAAACCTGTTTGATATTTTACAAGGAGATTCTGATTTATTAAGCAAGAGACAGTTAACAGCTGTGGCTGAACAAGAATTACAATTAATTGAACAATGCATTCAAAAAGGACAGCTTGTTCAAATAGATCTAGAAAAGCCTGTTGATTTTACTATTTTCTTTACCTTGCAATCTCCCACAGGCCTATTTTGGCAAAATAATGTTTTGAAATAGATTTTTTTAACAAATAATTGGCAAAAATGTTTTTAATACATATTTGCAAAAATTCATTTCTATAATAATCAAAGGTCGCCAAAGATATTATCAACTAAGAGGCCACGATCCTAATTGCATAGTGTGTGATCTCACAAAGGAAGAGGTTCCAAATCTATCTATCTTCAATACCTCTTGACAAATAGCATTAAGTGATTTTAAAGGACAAATGAGTAATCATTTGCCTATGTCAAAACTTTAACAATTTCTAAAAAGAACACAATGGATTTTGCCTAAATAGCTAGTTCAGGCTTCCCTGCTAGCTATTACCATCTTTACTGATGGTAGTATTAATGGGCAGGCTGCATATGTCACCCCAGGAGAAAACAAAAGTTGGAAAATGCCTCATACCTCAGCCCAGCACACTGAATTAGCAGTTGTAACTCAAATATTGCAAAGCTTTCCACAATCTCTTAATATTGTTTCTGATTCTGAATGTCTGCCAAACAGTTACTCACATTGAGACAGCTTCTTTATTTGAAGGAGATGAGTTGTCCTGAATGTTTTCTACATTTACAAACACTAGTCAAAAGTCAAATTATTCTCCTTTTTATCATGCATATAAGAGCTCATACTAATCTTCTGGGTCCTTTGTCATTACAAAATCAGCAAGCAGATACTCTTGTGGGGGTAATTCAAGATCTCACAGTATTTCACAAATTGACTCATATTAATAGCAAAGGGCTGCGAAAGAAATTTCTGTCTTTATCTAAACATCAAGCTCAGGACATTGTTAGGACTTGTCCAACAAGTGGACCTTTAAATGCACTCCCATTTGCATCAGGAGTTAATCCTCGAGGTCAAAAAGCAAATGAATTATGGCAAATGGATGTTACTCATATTTCACGTTTTGGTGAAATGCAATATGTACATGTTATCATAGACACCTGTTCTCATTTCATCTGAGCTGCTGCACAATCTGGAGAATGTTTCTGCCATGTTTGATCACATTTACTTAATGCTTTTGCTGTTATGGGATGCCCTCAATCTATTAAAATGGACAATGGTCCTGCTTCCACAGGAAGCAATTTCATAAATTTTATACTACTTTTCATATTACTCACATCACAGGAATTCCACATAATCCCTCTGGACAAGGAATTATTAAGTGAAGAAACTAGATGCTAAAGTCTATGCTCATAAAACTAAAAAGGGGAGATCAGGAGGATGATGTGAAAATAAGTACACTTAAAGATCAATTAGCAAAAGAACTATATACTTTAAATTTTTTAAATATTTATGATAATTCATCACAGACCTCTGCAGAAGAACATTTTAGTAATTTGGAAAAGAAAAATGATATGACCCAAACAGAACTGCAACTGCAGCCAATCTATTGGAATGATATTAAGGATGATCTATGGAAACCAGGCATGATAAAGGTGTGGGGTAGGGGATTTGCTCATATCATTACAGATAACATAACCTTGGTTTGGATTCCCTCAAAGAGAATAAAACCCAGACCTGTCGACCCTGACAAAAAATAACTAAATGGGTAATGTACATTATAGGACATATAACTTTAATTGCTGAAGGACAGGGACATAATTATACTTATTGGATTTATATTCCTAACCCACCTCTGCTGCAGGCCCTAACATGGGCAGATACAACTTTGCCAATATATCTGAATACTAGTTTAGGATTCCCAGGTCCAGTAGATTCAAGGCTTCCAACTACTTAAGGAAGAAGGAAAAATGGTCTCAAATTTAACTCTTCCATTTTTAGAAAGACCCATATGTATAGGTGATGTATTACTGTGTATGACAATAAGTAATCGAACTACATGGTTTAAGATCAAGAATAATTCTCATAATTACCTATACGTATATCCCTCTTTTAACTCTATGGAATCAAACAATACTTGCCTATTGGCTGGGAAAGAAAGTTGGAATGGATGGCAGTTATGCCATATGGATCAAGCAGTTATCATAATTAATGATTCCTATGGAATTGTAAGAGATGTGGCCCCTATGGGGCCTCCCATCTCTAACTTAGAGATAACTGAGACTATATGGACAGGCAAGCTAAATCAGAGTTTAATACATAGAGGACTATTTCTGCCAAATCCATGGGATGATAAATGCAACATTAGTCAGAGAAATTTATGGAAAATTTTCCTAAGACTGGGACCAATTTTTATAGTGAATAAATAATAACTATAACTACTCTTTAAATAGCAGCCATAAATACTATATGCTAATATGTACTAAAGATCCATATATATTTATAAAAGGTCATATGCATATAGGAAATCAGACTTTTAATTGTGAGAAGTGTTCTCTATTCATTTGTCTCCAAGCATTTATGTTGCAAGAAAATGAGACAATTATAGCAACAAGGAGAAGAAGAGGTATTTGACTGCTGGTGCAGATGTCAAGATGTTGGCAATCCTCTCCAGAAACAAATTCTGATCCATTTGGCAAAAGAATAACTGAAAGGACTAAGAGACTAATTGGACTCATCATTGCAGCTGTTATTGAAATCATTGGAATTATCACAGTGGCTGTGGTCACTGGAACTGCATTGCATCAAACTATACAGACACAGCATTATTAGAGAATAGCATTAAAATGCCAGTGAACTGTGGCATAATCAATCTCATTGATGAGCAAATTAATCAACTAAATCATATAGAGACAGCATTGGTTCATATTGGAGATCAAATGCATAATTTAAATTTCTTACAAAGTTTGAAATGTGACTGAAATGAGAACAATTTTTGTATTACCCCTTTAAGATATAATCATTCTGAAATAGAATGGGGAAAGGTAAAAAGACATCTTTTGGGACATTCAGATAGTTTAAGTCTCAATATCTTAGAATTATGAAAACAAGGGTACTAGAAATATCTCAGCATATTTTACATATAGCCAATAGAAATGATATTATACAATCACTTACCCAAGAGCTAAAAAATCTTAATCCTGTTTATTGGTGGAAGTTTTCTCATTTTCTGACAACATTGGGAATAGAAATTTTACTTTTTATACTACTTCTTTTCCTTTTAAGTGTCCTGAAGCACTGTTTGCTATCTGTCATATCTTCTATTCATAAACAAACACAAGCTCTCAATGGAATGTTTGTAAAAGCTTTGAAACTCTTCCCTAAATAAGCTATAGTGCTTGAATGCTAGTCAATGATGGGTTAGACCCTTACTTCAGAGAATAAGGGCAACCTAATACAGGCACGGTCACCATAGCTTAACAAAAAAGGGGGAAATGTAGGAGTTAAAAGGTTGATATTTAACCTAAAGTTTGCAGACACAAGTCTATGAGGAAATGCAGACTTGAGCTTTCATGATCTGGAACTTCAATAGAAGCTGAGATATGCAGACAAAACACAATGAGGTGTGGAAGAGACTTGCTTAAGGGAAATTAACATCCTAGCCTGAGAAGTATTTTCTTCCTGGAACTTGTTTTTGCATTGTATAGCTTTTGCATACAAACAACCTTTATCACCTTTCTTGCTAGTATATACTTTTGTACTTGGCTGAAAATAAATTGTCTGAAGACAGATGTATCTGGATCCCCTGATCCCTTTCTCTCTCTCATTTTACTTTAATATTCCTTAGGGTCATAGCTGTGGCCAACATCCCCTTTGGGGAATGATGAGAAAGAGGGAAAATTCAACTTCCACAAGTTGAATTCTTGATGTTCTCACCAACAGTGTGGACAATCAAAGCTATAGGCTGAACCCCCAATCTTGGGGGTTGTTCATATGAAACTTAACCCCACAAAGGACAGGTCAAGCCTACTTAGAATTAGGCCTAAGAGTCACCGCCAAGAGAACCTCTTTTTTTGCTCAGATGTGGCCCCTCTCTCCAGCCAACACAACAAGCAAACTCACCACCCTCCCCCTATCTACGTGTGACATGACTCCCAGGGGTGTGGCCTTCCTGGCAATGTGGGACAGAAATCCTGGAATGAGCTGAGACTCAGCATAAAGGAATTGAGAAAAACCCTAGAATGAGCTGAGGCTGAGCATCAGGAGATTGAAAAAACCTTCTCGACGAAAAACAGGAAAAGTGAAATGAGAGAAAATAAAGTGCCAATGACTGAGGAATTCCAAACAGAGTCGAGAGATTATCCTTGAGGTTATTTTTATGCATTAAATAGATATCACATTGTTAGTCAAGATGTAGTGGAGAGGATGAAGGGAACTGCCTGAAAATGTAGAGCTGTGTTCCAGTAGCCATGTTTCTTGACAATGACTGAATAATGATATAGCTTTCACAATGTGACTGTGTGGTTGTGATGCTCCTTTTATCTACCTTATCAAAAGATGAGTAAAACATATGGAATAAAAATTAATAATAGGGGCAACAAATGTTAAAATAAATTTAGAGTGAAATGCTGGTGAGGGGTGAGGGGAAGGGTGGGGGGTATGGTATGTAGGAATTCTCTTCTTGTTTCTTTTTATTTCTTTTTCTGAATAGATGCAAATGTTCCAAGAAATGATCATGATAATGAATATGCAATTATGTGATGATATTGTGCATTACTGATTATGTATGTAGAATGGAATGATCAAAACTTAAGAATGTGTGTGTTTGTTTGTTACATTTTTTTATTTTAAAAATTAATTTTAAAAAGATGAGAAGAAAAGAAAAAATTAGCTTTTCTTGTCACTCAATAAATAGGCCAGAGTAGCAGACCCAAATGAGGAATATGTTGTCACCCAACTCCAAAGAGACCAATATTCTAGTTTGCTAGCTGCCAGAATGCAAAATACCAGAAACAGAGTGGCTTTTAACAAGGGGAATTTAATGAGTTGCTAGTTTACAGTTCTAAGGCCAAGAAAATGTCCCAATTAAAACAAATCTATAGAAATGTCCAATCAAAGGCATCCAGGTAAAGATACCTTGATTAAAGAAGGCTGATGACATTCAGGGTCTCTCTCCCAAGTGAGAAGGCATGTGGCAAACACAATCAGGGCTTCTCTCTCAGCTGGAAGGACACATGGTGAACATGGCATCGTCATCTGCTAGTTTTCTCTCCTGGATTCTGGTTTCATGAAGCTCCCCGGGAGGTGTTTTCCTTCTTCATCTCCAAAGGTTGCTGGCTCATGGACTCTCTATATCTCATGACTATATCATTCTGCTCTCTCTGAATCTTTCTCCAAAACATTTCCCCTTTAATAGGACTCCAATAAACCAATCAAGACCCACCCAAATGGGTGGAGACATGTCATCACCTAATCCACTTTAACAACCACTCTTGACTAAATTACATCATCCAGGGAGATGATCCAATCACGATTTCAAACATACAGTATTGAACAGGGATTATTCTACCTTTATGAAATGATATTTTGATGAAAACATGGCTTTTCTAGGGACTATACTTCCTTTCAAACCAGCACAACCAACTAGGCATTAGGCCTCTTTTTTGGTCATAGGAGGGACCAGATGCAGCAAATTACCCTTCACCTTAGAAGGGATATCTCAATATGCCCTAAACCACTGGACACCTAGAAATTTCACTGAGGTGGAAGTCCCCTGTATTTTTGTTGGATTTATCTCCCAACCTCTGACACATAAATCCCTTACCAATAAGTCTAGAGTAGTTGCTACTTCTTTCTCATTAGGTCCAATCAACATGATATCATCAGTATAATGGACCAATGTGATGTCTTGTGGGAGGGAGAAATGATCAAGGTCCTGGTGGACAAGATTATGAAATAAGGCTGGAGAATTGATATATTCCTGAGGTAGGACAGTGAAAGTATACTGCTGACCTTGCCAGCTGAAAGCAACCTGTTTCTGTTGGTCCTAACAGCTATGGAGAAAAAACTTTTGCCAGGTCAATAGCTGAATACCAGGTACCAGGGGATGTGTTGATTTCTTCAAGCAATGATACCACATCTGGAACAGGAGCTGCAATTGGAGTTACCACCTGGTTGAGCTTATGGTAATCCACTGTCATCCTCCAAGTCTCATCTGTTTTCTGCACAGGCCAAATAGGAGAGTAGAAGGGGATGTGGTGGGAATCACCACCCCTACATCCTTCAAGCCGTTAAGAGTGGCAGTAATCTCTGCAATCCTTCCAGGAATCCGGTATTGCTTCTGATTGACTATTTTGGTACATAGGGGCAGTTCTAGTGGCTTCCACTTGGTCTTTTCCACCATAATAGCCCTCACTGCACGAATTAGAGAGCCAATGTACAGATTCTGCCAGTTGCTCAGTATGTCTATTTCATTTATGCATTCTGGAACTGGGGAAATACCTACAGAATGGGTCTGGGGCCCTGCTAGACCCAACATGAGACAGACCTGAGGTAAAATTCCATTGATCACCTGGTCTCCATAAGCCCCCACTCTGACTGGTGGACCAGAGTGACGTTTTGGGTCCCCTGGAATTAATATCACTTCTGAACCAGTGTCTATTACAGCCTGAAATAGCTGATCATTTCATTTTCCCCAATGCACAGCTACCCTGGTAAAAGATCTCTTGGGGAAGGCTTGGAGGAAGGTTAATAGTATAAATTTGTGGCAGTGTAACAGGGTCCTCCCCAAAAGGGATCTGGCCTGTCTTCATTCAAGGGGCTCTGTGTCTATAAACTGTCTCAAGTCTGGAAATTGATGAAGGGGCCATGACACTGTGTTTTTGTAATTCAAGTTAGACTTTTGTTCACTTGACCTAGAACTCTTTTATTTATGCAGCTCAAACAAGAATTTAGTAGACTGCCCATCTATTGTACTTTTAGGTACCCCCTGATCTACCAGCCAACACCACAAGTCTCTGCAAGTCAGAGTATTTTGACTCCTGCTTTGAGTCTGCTATCTATTATGATAGCCATGTCCACATTGTCTCTGGTGATTAAGTGCTGCCACCTCACTTCTGCCAACATACGATCTGGTCATCCCCATTGTGTTTAAGGATTCTAGCTCAGTAACAGCAGTACCCACAGTCATGTCTGATCTACAGAGAAGTGCAACTACAGAGCTCTTCAGGGATGATGATGCTAGTCTCACAAGTTTATTTCTTATAGTTGCAGTAAGAAGTGCATCTTCTGGACATTCCTGGGGTGTAAGAGCAGGCTTTCCATGATAAATCCACTCAAACATTACAATCTCCCTAAGCCTCTGGATCCCCTCATCTATATTATTCTAGGGCAGTTCTGGTATTTCAACCTCAGGTAATATCAGCCACCTTTTGAGCTGTGTTTCAGTCAACCATCCAAAGAAACTGTTAATGCCTTTTCTAACCCCTCAAACTATAACATTGAATGCAGAATCTCTGCTTAGTGGGCCCATATAAATAAATTCTGCTTGATCCAGCTTTATATTCTTCCCACCATTATCCCACACCCTTAAAATCCACTGCCACACATATTCCCCTGATTTCTGTCTATATAAATTGGAAAACTCACAAAGTTCTTTTGAAGTATAACATATCTCCTCATGGGTGATACTTTGTACCTCACCTTTAGGGCTTTTGGGATTTTAGTCTAGCTATAGGTCTGGAAGAAATGAAGGGTGGTGGAAGTGGGTCATGAAAAGAATTATAAGCACCTTCCAAGCCATTTACTTCAGGGCATTCATTTGCAGTTTCATCTGGTGAAACATGATTAGTCACTCTAGGGCTAATCCCTTCAGGTGGAGGTTGAGTGGCCAACTCCTCAGGGCAGGCTGGAAGTGGGGCAGCTATGTCCTCAGGGCAGACTATTACACAGTTATTTAGAAAAGACTCAGCATGACCCAAGGTTTCAACCTCACCCCCAACATCATTATCAATCCATATGTCGCCATCCCATTTTTCAGGGTCCCACTCCTTTCCAATCAATGCTCTCACTTTAATGGCAGACACCACGCAAGACTGAGATTTCAGTTTATTCTGTAAAGTTGCTACTCTAACAATAAGCTTCTGAGTCTGATTTTTCAGAGCTCTCAAGTCTACAGTTACAGGAAATAGATTTTCCTTCAGGACATTCATAGAAATGTTTACATCTGTCAGTGTGTACGCTTCCCATTTGAAACCTTAAGCCCATCCCTTTCACTCACTAATGTATACAGGGTATCTAACTGTTGTGGGGCACACCAAAAGAGAGAACACATACTTCAAAACTGCAAGCCAATTTGGAGACTTTATTAGCCGGCTGGTGACTGCCTCAGAAACTTCCAAGAAGGAAGATTCAGAGAGCAGCACCTAGAGGTTTTCCGGGTGTGCTTATAAAGGCTAAAATCATGTGGTTTTGCAGTTGCTAGCAAGCAAGTGTATCATAGAAACAGAAAAATGCTGTTAGCTGTTGCCAAAACACATCCCATTCTCTCAGTTCCCTTACATTGGTTATTGTTTAACCCTTGGGGACATTCTGCCCCAATGTTTTGGGGACTTTCCCTGCTTGGTCCTGATTGATTGTTTCTGGCCCTCCACATTCCCCACTGGTTTTATGAGAGAATCAAATCATTGTTTCTTTGCTTTGATTATAAATTTGCTGATATTGGGTTCCAAGGACTAATAATTTAACAGTTTGTATTTTTCTTTGCACGTATGATGTTAGACAGTTGATTATGCAGGGTCCAAACATTAAGCTTAGTAATATGAGAATTAGGGGTCCAGCTAGGGTGGATAAGAGCGTGGTCAGCCATGGGGACCAGGAAAATAAGTTTTCATATCACTGGCAGGGGTCCCAACCACCGGGTCTCCAAGGTGTCTGGCTGAAGTTTCTTTATTCAGACTAAGTCTCCAGGCTGCACCTGAAATAGATATTTTTTAGGGGCAGGATTTGTTGGTCCGGATGGGCTGCCCCTAAAAAACTCACCAGTTCCTGAGTTTGCTGGGTGGTAATTGCAGAGCCTGTAATGATTTCAGAAGAGAATGGTTATTTAATTCTGCTATTTTTTACCCCCAGTTTAGGGATTAGTGGAGGTAGTCATTTAAACATGATTTTATATAGGGTAATTCCCTTAACGTAGGGAGTACATTTAGTTTTTAGGAGGGCAAATGGAAGGAGACTCACCCAGTTTTCTCCAGTCTCGAGCTTTAACTTATTTAAAGTTTTTATTATTGTTTTATTCATTCTTTTAACTTGCCCTGAACTCTGTGTCATATAAATGCAATGTAATTTTCATTTGATATTTAATATTTTTGTTAATAATTGTGTAACTTGGGCAATGAACGCCAGCCCATTGTTGGACCCCATTGTAGTTGGGAGGCCAAATCGGGGGACAATTTTAGAAACTAGTTATTTTATTATTATTTGTGCTGTCTTGATACTGATAGGAAATGTTGCAGTCCATCTGGAGAAGGTGTCGATGAAGACTAATAGGTATTTGTATCTATATGGACCAGGTAATATTTCCATGATGTCTATGTCCCACTGTTCCCTTGGGTCTTGTCCCCTCAGCCTGGTTCCTTGGGGTATTTCTTTCCGTCAGCCAGAATTTACTTGGGTGCAGATGTGGCATCTGGATATACCTGCCAGGCTTGTTGTTGCAATCAGGGAATGTAGTAATATCTCTGTAAGAGTTTAGTTAGTTTTGTAATGCCCAGGTGTGTACTTTGTTGAATGTGGGTGACCAAATTTTCCCCCAGGTTCTCTGGCACTAGGATTCTCCCATTTGGGAAAATTTTCCAACCATCCAGATCTGTTTTAGTGCCCAGAGTTTGACCCAGTCTAATTTCTTTCCTGGTATATTTTGGAGGGCTCAGCTGCACTCACCCCCATAAAACAGGAAGTACCTGCAGTGTCCCCACTGGTTTTGGGGCAAACTTTTTTGCCGTTTTATCAGCCAGGGCATTTCCTCTGGCAATTTGAGTTTCGGCAGTCTGATGTCCTTTGCAATGTATAATGGCTGCCCTTTTTGGCAAACAGATAGACTCTAGCAAGGTGAGTATTTCTGGTATATTTTTTATTTCCTTTCCTCCTGATGTCAAAAGTCCCCGCTCCTGATATAGTGCCCCATGGACATGCGCAGTTGCGAAGGCGTATCTGCTGTCCGTGTAGATGTTGACAACCTTTCCTTTTCCCCAGCTTAGAGCCTGGGTCAGAGCTATTTCCCCACCTTAGAGCCTGGGTTCAGCCTTCTGGGCCAAAGTCCCATGTCCTAGGGCCTGAGCCCAGATGACCCGGTCCACAGTTACCACTGCTGCCCCCGCATACCTGATTCCCTGAGACATAACTGCTCCCATCTGTATATAATTCTTCATCAGGAGTTGGCCAGGGGTTGTCAGTGATGTCAGCCCTCAGGTTCATGAAAGATTCCAAGATCTTGCGACAGTCACGGATGGGCTCAGATGGGTCATCATCTGGAAGCAAGGTGGCGGGGTTAAGAGCTGCCATTTTTAGGAAGCGTATTCTTGGGAGATCCAGTAGCAATACCTGATACTGTGTTATCCAGGCATTTGAGAGCCATCTCTTGGGAAGGCTCCTTAGTAATGTTTCTACTGAATGTGGGGCCACTATGTGTAAGTCCTGTCCCAGAGTTAATTTAGATGCTTCTTTTACCAAAATGGCAGTGGTGGCAACAGCTCGGAGGCAGCCTGGCCACCCAGCCAATGCATAGTCTAGTCTTTTAGACAGGCAGGCAACTGGCCTTTTCCATGGCCCTAGCATTTGGGTGAGGACTCCTTTTGCTATTCCTTGGGTTTCAGTGACATGTAGTTGTAAAGGTTTGGACAGGTCAGGCAAGGTTCAGGCAGGGGTGCTCACAAGTGCCTGTTTCAGTGTTTTAAAAGCTTTTTGCTCAGCCTTGGTCCAGGTTAGAGCATCCTCCTTTCCCCCTGTGCTAGTGTACAGGGGTTTTGCTATTTCTGCAAACCCAGGAATCCAGAGCTGGCAAAAACCAACTGCTCCTAAAAACTCCAGTATCTGCCTTTCTGTTTTTGGTTGGGGTATTTTTAGGATAGCTTCAATCCTATTAGAAGACAGAGCTCTTTTTCCCCTTTCTAATTCATACCCTAAGTATGTTGTGAACTAGTGTAGAGTTGGGCGTTTTTGGCTGAGACCCGATAGCCCAACTGGGCTAGTTCCTGTAAGAAGTTTTTGGTTGCCTTTTTGCAGTTTGACAGATTATTAGCTGCCAGTAAGAGGTCATCCACATATTGTAGCTGGGTTATCTCTGGATGTTCTTGTTTAAAATGAGCCAGATCCTGGCTTAAGGCCTCATTG
>PVIY010026414.1:0-35425 GCA_004026745.1 Myrmecophaga tridactyla
TACATTTTCCTCTAACTGTTTTATGGTCTTAGACCTGATGTTTAGATCTTTGATCCATTTTGAGTTAACTTTTGTATACAGTGTGAGATACGGATCCTCTTTCATTCTTTTGCATATGGATATCCAGTTCTCTAGGCACCATTTATTGAAGAGACTGTTCTGTCCCAGGTGAGTTGGCTTGACTGCCTTATCAAAGATCAAATGTCCATAGATGAGAAGGTCTATATCTGAACACTCTATTTGATTCCATTGGTCAATATATCTATCTTTATGCCAGTACCATGCTGTTTTGACCACTGTGGCTTCATAATATGACTTAAAGTCAGGCAGCGTGAGACCTCCAGCTTCGTTTTTCTTCCTCAAGATACTTTTAGCAATTCGGGGCACACTGCCCTTCCAGATAAATTTGCTTATTGGTTTTTCTATTTCTGAAAAGTAAGTTGTTGGGATTTTGATTGGTATTGCATTGAATCTGTAAATCAATTTAGGTAGAATTGATATCTTAATTATATTTAGTCTTCCAATCCATGAACACGGTATTCCCTTCCATCTATTTAGGTCTTCTGTGATTTCTTTTAACAGTTTATTGTAGTTTTCTTTGTATAGGTCTTTTGCCTCTTTAGTTAAATTTATTCCTAAGTATTTTATTCTTTTAGTTGCAATTGTAAATGAAATTTGTTTCTTGATTTCCCCCTCAGATTGTTCACTACTAGTGTATAGAATGACTTTTTGAGGCACATGTTGGCCATATACAATACCCAGTCATAGACATGTAGAGAAGGCAAGGGGGAAATGTAAGATTAATCATAATTAAAATCTTCAGTAATGTCAGTCAGAAACTGATGGTTTGAAAACCAGCAGTATTTCATAATAAGTTAATCAATAGCCTTAACATCAAATCTGATTCCCCCAAAACCTGAGTAGTATTTTAATTAATTTGGAAATGAAACCAACATAGTCTCTGTCCTCAAGTAGAATGCAGCCAAGTGAAGGGAGATTGAAAATATGCCTCTTAAATGCAATAGAGTATTATAGGTACTATAATACAGAGGGAGTGCATGCCTATTTACCTTTGGAGATAAGTATGGTAGGATAGATTTTAAAGAAGACAAGCTTCATATATTTTGAATTTTTTTATAGGACTTTATTCTCTCTCCTTTCATCACAATTTTTCCACAACACTCCCTCAACCAAATGTTACACTGTATGCTCCTTGATTTAGCCTATCTATTAAAAAAAAGTCAAAATTCTTTAATATATGGTTTAATCTCCTAGTTGGAGATCAGTTTATTAGAAAATCGTTGGAAGAAGGAACAACCACAAAAAATATTTTAAGAAGGCAAAAATATCTCGGTAAGATTATCTTGTTTATTAATAATTTATTTAAATTACCATAGTTTATCAATCTTTATGGTACATTTCCCAAGAAATTCAACATGGAGAATTCACCAGGCATTTGAATTACTTAAGTCTAGGTGTTTACTTATAATTTATTTGCTTGGAGACTGTTTTTGTTAGTGATTATGCTTTTACTAAAGGGAGGTATTGCTAGGTTAGGTCTCTACTTGGGCTACCATTAAATTTTTCCAAAATTTTGCTGTGATGGTCAGTGCTCTCAACAGTCCCTGATCTATCATAAGCAATTAATAAATTCTGTTTGAATATCTAGCTGACTAATGCCTTACCTATATACAGTATTATACATGAAGGTAGAGATTCTGTTTTTGTTGTATCTTCTGTAAGGCCTCAAAAGAAAAACTTTTCAGAATGAAGCTAATTTATTTCATATTTTGTCATAACTAGCTTTCAATGTGCCTGAGTCAATATATTCAGTAAGTGTAAGAAAATGCATAGAATGTGTAAATAATTTATGATGCACAGCTGTCAATTTTTGAGTTGGTCTTGATTGTTATAAAAGCTATACTATATATAGTTCTTCTCAGCTATGCAATCTTCTACAATTGTTTACATTTTTTTGGTACAAGTTCAGCATCCTCAGAGACATGCTGGCTCATTTTATGCATTTTAGCCCATTTTTACTCGCACTATTTCTTTTACTATCCCTTTAACCTTTAATCTCCATGTCTTATTTTTGCATTTGTGACTCCTTTCTTCCAGATTATGTTTCAAAAATGTCAGCATCATGAATAGCCTTTTGTACCTAATGATTTCTCACTATTACTGCTTTATTTACTAATTTTCCTATTACCCTTTAGACACTTCCTCATTGTTTGACATTCTAAATGGTATGCTTGTTTCAATTCCTTTTTTCTTTTTTTTAGGTAAATGCTACACTCTGGGTAGAGGGTCTTAAATTTGTTGCTACTTTGATTTTAATCTTGAGATTGAGTTGAATTTCTTATTAAACAGGAACATGAAATTTTAATACAGATATCATTCAAGTACTGTTATTGTGTAAGAAAAAATATTTTTCTTTAAATATTGGCAACTTGCTTAGATTCGTTAATAAAATGTCTTTAGCCAATTAATAAGTATTTGTGTGTTGAGTCTTCTGATCCACATTCCCAGGGTATATATGGTTCTTGTCAACAAAAAACTTACAAGTAAGTTAGGAAGACATGAAAAATATGTGAAAAAATTCACCCATCTGAAGCAGAATGGAGAATTTTCTTTTGTCCTCCTTTACTCTTCCTTAAATTGTATGTAGTTCTTAACTAGAGAAAAGAAGATTCTTACTGTACCTGTTATATCCCTGTTGCACATATGTACACACACATTAAAAACTACAGTGAATTTGGTGCCAGTAAATTGTCACCTCTGTTTCTTGTATTTTCAACTACTTCTGGATGGGTTAATTCTAAGGAAAGCCATATTTATATATGCCACCAAATCTATTTTTGTAAGTGCATTTATTATTTTATAAGTATAAATAATAATTGGAGCCCTTCTTTTGCAAAGCATTGTTTTTATTTAAGATATCATACATTATTTCGTAGTTTGAAATAGATACTTTTGCTTTTTAAAAAAGTTATGCATACTTGAAAAGTCTATTTTTAAGTTGTGAACCAAAATAAGCAATTTTTTAAAAAGCAGCATCAGTATATTAATGTATGCATTGTTCAATAGTTAATTTCTACCCTCAGAACTGTTTAACATTTGTTCTATTCAGTTTTTCTTTTTCTGTTAGGGAAATCATACTTCACAGTGACAATTACCAGTCAATGCCTTTGCTACTTCTAGATAAATTTAGAGCATTTGATGTAAAATAACCCAGTACAAAAGACATTCTGATTCTGACAATACATGTATTGTAATCTTTCAATTTCCTGTCTCAAATTGTCCAGGATATAAGCAATCCACATGACACTGGCATATTTACTAAGATACTGTTTTACTGAAGTGCTTGCACTTTGGAATATTTTTCTTAGGCAATGGATTGAGCTATACAATTTAGATTCTCATTGGAAAATTTTATTTTCAAACAGCTTAATTATCCCTTTATTTTTGCTATAAAATGCCCTGCTAATCTCATCTCTTTTTCCCTCCTCTTACCTTATCTTGCTATTCCATTGTATCACTGAAACACGTAAAGAAAAACATACCAATGGAAAACGTGTTTTCCACGACTATTTCAGAAGAGTGTTAAAAGAGTTCTAAATCCTTATATATTTTGTACTCTTGTGAAAATTTGGATTTTCATTATTACTAAGAAGTCTAAGACATAATTGGAATCCAAAGTCTTTGTGTGATTATCAATTACATTTGATGGCCTATTTTTAATATAGATTATCTTTACTTCTTTATTTAATTATAGAGAAAATATTGTTTAAAGTTATTAATCTTATGAAAACAAATCCTGTTTGTGTGGTATTGCCATTATTGGAATCATAGTCAAGTTGACTGCTATAATCCTTATTAGGAATGAAAGAGTAATATTCACAACCTTTCAAAATGCATCAGAAATGCTGATAAATAAAGAGAGTGGCCCCTAGACTTCTCAAGTAATTTACAAAAAGATTCAGCTAATTTTCAAAAGCAGTACATCAAAACATAATTTTAAAATGCATGACAAATCCCACATCAGGTTAGACACCTCTAACCATTGACAATTTTGCAAATGCTTGGCTAGAGTAAGTTACTTTATTCCTTAAAAAAAAAAAAAGAAGAAGATGTACCAGCACACCCCAAAGCAAAACCAAAAAATAGTATTACCATTGTCCAATTTCAACTTTTCTGAAGGAGTACTTGCAAGGAATTATAGCTTTTTCAAGTTAAGTGCATCAATCAATTTCCAGAGGGTATCAGACATTAGTAACATGGACTCTTATGAAGTATTCTTGCTTTCCTGCATTCAGACACAACAAGCAGCCAGGTAAGAAGATAGATGCTGAATAATAAGATAAATTAATGCTGGAATGCTCCTTTATTATCCAGATCCTTAATCTAATACTTCTTAGTAAGAGAAACTCATGAATTTTGTCAACCATCACAATGTCACCTTCTCTGGGATTTATTATCACAGCAGTTTTTAAAAAACACATATCTCTTGGCACCTGATGTTGAATTTCCTACTTTAGTTGACTCTTAACACAACAGGACTAGTGCAAAACTCCACGGTGGTTAACAGCTGCAATTGATCCCACAGAGTAAAAACAAAACAAAAATAATTCTATTTTGGTCTGGTAACAAAACCAGGCTTTTTTTCTATGTGATGCTGCTGTCAATCTCAAAATTTCTATGCACAACAATCAGTTTTCAAATACCAACTTGCATCATAATCACCTAGAGGGCCTCTTAGAACACAGAGATTCTAATGCAGATTCTACTGTCTGGGAGATGGGGAGGCAAGAATTAGTATTTCTGACAAGTTTCCATATGAGTTTGATGCTGCTGGTCTGGAGCCCACACTTTGAAAACTACTGCATTAGAAACTTAGTGACATAATAGTAATATTATGTTATTAATTTGATGGTAAATTTCTTATAAAGTTTATTTAATTCATATTTCACCACGGATTGAGAAAATATCAAGTGTCGAAGTTAAGACCATTTTAAAATTTGAAGTGGCTTTTGGGGACATACAGAAATAATGGCAGAAATGCAGTTTGCTCTTGGAATAACTGTGGATCTGTGTTAATATTTTAGGGCACTATATGTCATCAGAATTTGTGAAAAAATGCACGTTTGATGGAGTTGATAGGGACAGCATGAAAAAAAGGGAAGAGTGCAAAGATTTTAGCAAGCAAAACAGTTTCCAATATTTTAGAACTCATAAATCCTGAAAGATGAGTGTCAACACAAATTTATCTTAACTCATTATGATTTTTTTTCTTGCTTTTCGTGGAAAGAAAAGTATAGACTCTGCATTTGTTGAGACCTACATGATCTATAAAGAGAACTCAAGAAGAAATTTTAAACATCATTTTTTGCTGTTGTTCCAAGGGATTGTTTTCAATAGGAAACCACAGTATCTTATTTCCTCTACAATGGAAAGGTTGTACAACAAGGGCTAACAAATCAAAGTAATAACCTAGCTTAATGAAATTACTTTCTTCCCCTTATTATTAAGGTCATATTTCTATGGATATTCCAAAGATATCCTGGGTTTAGAAAATAGAGTCATAAATTAACAAGAATTTTCAAGGAACTTAATTTTAGAAAAGAGCTTTTAGTGGTCTCATTTTTCCCCACTCTTTCCTAAAGCTTCAGTATTTTTACAACGATTCAAATTATCCTCATTTCTTGAATGATCATTTTGATAATCTCTACTCTTTATTTACTCATGTGTGAGGGATGCCATAAAATGCACTAAAAGGGACCATCCCCTCATGAATTAATAACTTGCAGGAATATTAACAGGTTTTTTTTTCTTAATTAGAAAAGTATAAGTGCTTTCCACATAATCTACTAGTATCATTGAGTCTTATGTCAAAGAATAAAACCGATTGAAAATCTGTTTCTGTTTGTTTGCAAAGAAGGAATGTACCAAGTATTCATTTCAAAGATGGCCTGAGAGAGTTTTGTTACAATAGGGCCAGAATGAAGTTTCTTAGCTCTTGGGTTTGAGAGAAAAAGATTGTCTTTGAGAAGGAATTAGAGGAGGAGTGTGTGATGATAACTTTAGTTCCAATGAAAGAGGTACCCTAAGAAAAGCATCAAATGGAAGCAAGTGCTTCTATTGCAGAAGTTAAACCAAAGAAGCCTAGGAAAAGGATAAAGTTCCTCTTCCTCAAATGAATGAGCAATTCAAAGCTTGCTCACAGCCTAAGTAGTAGCACTTCCCTTGCCAACCATTTTGCCACCAATTAATAAGGTACACCGGGACACCTTGTGGACGTGGCGTCAACATTTTAATTTGAAGACTGATGGCCCAAAACTAGAGGTTTACCTGAGACTCCAGCAAAATGCTTACCCTGAGCAAAAACAGGATATTCCCTGACATACCGCAGAAGCCTAAGTTGCAGTCATGTTAGAAGAAATGCAAGATGATGTGCAGGACAGCAAAGGGTAAGAAAAGTTGTAAGAGATGGGAGAAAGAAGAAATGACTAAAAGAATTGAAATGATAACTTTAGCTCAAGAGGCAATATTGGCATCATGGACAAGAATTGCTACAAGATCAGCTCAGCCCAAGACTGTGAATGTATGTCCCATACCTACTTCTTTTAAGACCATTTTGCATCAGATGGTGTGTGGTCCAAGGCAGAGTTCTCCCTTCAGACACAGAGGTTGGGTGCACTTACAGTTCCATTAGGGCAGGCCTGGGTACCTGATACTTCCAAGAGGATGATCTCTCTCTTTATGTAACCAGCCTGCATTTTCCCATCTGCAGACATGGAAGACAATATGTTCTACCCTGAATGTGTGACGAGGAATAAGAAGTAATGAAAAGATTAACTCTGCTTTGGAAATACTACCATCTATTTTATCGGATGGTCAACGTTTCAATGAACAACAAATGACTGAGAGGCCATACCTAAATTGACTTGCATCTTGATAATTGCTCTGCTCTTTCCTAAAGGCAATGTTTTCTACCTTTTAGAGTAAAAATGTGAATTTCTGGATTTTGGATTTTGGATTTGCCAATAAGTGACTACTACTGCTGTTCTTTACATATTGGGTTTAAGAAGAGGTTTTCCCACCCACTCAAATTAAAATGTCCCTCTTTATGTATTGGTTCCATATAAATTACTCTTAGAGGAGCGTTCCATTACAGAAAAAGTAATATTTAAACATTATGTAGCTCTGTAGAATATGTTTTTGCGCCTTGAAAAAATTTTATGTGTATAATATATTCACAATATTCCAAAGGTACTTGGGAATATAGAGTGAAATATTTCTCATTGTAGGATTGACACAGCTAGCCTTGTTTAATCATATTGTGTGTGTGTATTTGTACAAAGAAATTTCTACATGTAGATTTGCTGTTGAACAAAATTCCTACAAGTGGAATTGCTGAATAAAAATAAAATGGCCTGTTTAGCAAACTTTCAAAATCCCCTACATTAATTCATTTATATATTTACCTTAGGCTCTTTGAGATCACACATTAGAAAAATTGAAATACTTATAAATAATATTTTATTAGACTTCATTTATAATCTTGAAAATAAAATAATTTAGTAGAATAAAGGAAATTTAAAGTTGGAAGAAAACTTAAATGTTACCTGGTATGAGTATCTACTTGATATAGCCATTATTTCTTTAATATTTATACCTTCATTTATTTAAACATATTTATTGAATACCTGCTATATGGGGGGGCACTATTTTATATACTGGGTCTGAAAAATAATTAATACACAGTTTCTGTTTTCCAGAAACTTGCAAGCATCTAAAGCAAAGAGTCAAGTAGATAAATCACTCTGATGTTAAGTATAAAAGTTATAGGGACACAGAGTAGAAGGGGCATGCTTGACACCATTCATTATCCCCAAGTCTTTGCTGTGAAAACTTTACTTTGTTCACTTGGTATTGCGGAGCTCCTTATCTCAAAGACCACCCCAAATGATAGCTGATGTTGGGTTTAACCAGTCAAGATAGAATCGACCAGGGATGGGTTTAGAGCTGACCATATGATCCAGTTAGTACCAATGAGATATAAGCAGAAGGAAGATTGGTGAAGTTTCTAGGAGAATATAATTTCTTGATAAAAAGAGAAAGAATTAACCTGCATTGTCTCCTTTGACTTTTGCTTGTACTCCCTAAAATGCTGATTGAATGCCTGCAGATAGAATAATCATCTCTTAACAACTATAGAAAAAGCAGAAGAAAAATCAAAATGATATGGATATACAGTCACAACTTATTTTATTGCACTTGTCTTTATTACATTTGCATATACTGCATTTTTTACAAATTGAAGATTTGTGGCAACCTTGTGTCAAGCAAGTCTATTGATGAAATTTTTTTCCAACAGCATGTGCTTCCTTTGTGTCTCTGTCATGTTTTATTAATTCTCATAATGTTTCAAAAATTTTCATTATTATTATATCTGTTATGGTGACCTGTGGTCTGTGATATTTGATGTTACTATTGTAATTGTTTTGGGGTGCTATGAAACATGCCCATTAAAGACTATGAAATTAATAAAAAAATATATGTGACTACTTCACTAACTGGCTGTTCCCCCATCTCTATTCCTCTCCTTGGACCTCCCTATTCTCTGAGACACAAGTATTGGAGTTAGGCCAGTTAATAACCCTACCATAGCCTCTAAGTGTTCCAGTAAAAGAAGGACTTGCACATCTCTCACTTTAAATCAAAAGCCAGAAATGACTAAGTTTAGTGATGAAGACATGTGAAAAGCTGAGACAGGGTGAAAGCTAGGCCTCTGGTAGCAAACATTTAGCCAAGTTGAGAATGCAAAGGATAAATTCTTGAAGGAAATTAAAAGTGATACTCCAGTAAACATGAGTGATAATAAAGTGAAACAGACTTATTGTTATTGTGGATAAAGTTTTAATGACCTAGATAGAAGACCAAAACAGCCATAACATTCCCTTGAACCAAATGCTAATCCAGAGCAAAACTCAAACTCTCTTTAATTCTATGAAAGCTGAGAGAGATGAGGAAGCTTCAGAAGAAAATTTTGAAAGTAGAAGAGACTGGCTTATGAAGTTTATGGAAAGAAGTTGTATTAGTTAGGGTTCTCAAGAGAAACAGAATCAACAGGAAATATTTGCAAATATAGAATTTATAAAAGAATCTCACATAACCTTGGGAATGTAGAGTCCAAAATCTGTAGGGCAGGCTGTGAAGCTGACAATTCCAATGGAGAGTTTGGATGGACTCCACAGGAGAGGCTCACCAGCCAAAGCAGGAAGAGAGCCTGTCTCTTCCGAATCCTCCTTAAAAAGCTTCCACTGATTAGATTAAGCATCACTCATTGCATAAGATACTTCCCTTGGCTGATTACAAATGGAATCAGCTGTGAATGCAGCCAACATGATTATGATTTAATTCTATGAAATGTCCTCATAGCGACAGATAGGCCAGCACTTACCCAGACAAGCAGGTACCACCATTCGGCCAAGTTGACACATGAACCTGACCATAAGAGTCCACCCCTTGTCAACTTGGCAGCTATACACACCACCTTAAACCATACCTAATTTCTAAACAAAAAACAATAAAACATCCCTTTTTGTCTTTCACCTAACAATACTCAACTGCCCTGCGTATAATTGGAAACGCATTAAATCTCTCCAGAATATGGTGGAAGTCCTTGGGTAACATTCATTCTTAAAGTTAATTTCTTACAACTTAAATAGTATAACATGAACAAAACCGCATTACAGTCCTCATTTCTGTAACTGATCATGTGGTCATGGTTGATATTTATCACTACCTTCTTCCACTACCCATTCCATATTCCTTTTATTCTTTGCAAACACTTCAGCTGGCTGTGGTTCTTTGCCTGGTGGGGTGACCCAAACCTTCATTCCTGAAGTTTCAGAGCTATTGATAACCCTGCATGGATTGGGTTGTACCAGTTTTCCATTGATTTTAATCACAGAGCATGGTAGTACTACAAGATGCCCTAGGGGATCTCCTATATTTAGGAAAACTCTTCTTTATCTCCATTGAATAGCTGCAGTCCTATTTCCCCCTGATAGTCAGGGTCAATCACCCTAGCCACTAATGTAATCTTTTCTTGGCTTGTTGATCCAGGGGCATGAGTAGGCCAAAGTGATCAGGTGGCAGCCTTAGATTCCAGTTCAGTGGAATCACTGCTGTTTCTCCTGGCAGAGGCACTTCCCCTTTTGGAAGTAAAATGCAGAGCTCAGGATTGCAGTGACAGAAAGCAAAAATTTCCCTAGTGGATCATTAGGGGTAATAGTGAGTGGTGCCACTATTTCCACCCATTGGTTCCTGGACCCATGGATCCTGGCTATGGGAGAAACAGTACCATAGAGTGGACACTGATTCAGAGCATACACAGCTTCCTGGAGAACATTACCCCAGTCCTTCAAGGTATTGCCATCTAGTTGGTACCATAACTGAGTTTTCAAAAAGCCATTCCACCTTTCTATCAATCTAGCTGCTTCTGGATGATGGGGAACATGATAAGACCAGAGAATTCCATGAGCATGTGCCCATTCCCGCACTTCATTTGCTGTGAAGTGTATTCCTTGATCAGAAGAAATGCTGTGTGGAATACCATGATGATGGATAAGGCATTCTGTAAGCCCATGCATGGTAGTTTTGGCAGAAGCATTGTATGCAGGGAAAGCAAACCCATATCCAGAGTATGTACCTGTTGAAGTTAGAACAAATCGCTGCTCCTTCCCTGAAGGGAGTGGTCCAATGTAATTAACCTGCTACCATGTAGCTGGCTGGTCACCTCGGGGAATGGTGCCATATTGGGAGTTGAGGTGGCTCTCTGTTGTTGGCAGATTGGACACTCAGAAGTGGCTATAGCCAGGTCAGCCTTGGTGAGTGAAGGCCATTTTGCTGACCCCATGAATAACCTCCATTCCTACCACCATGACCACTTTGTTCATGAGCCCATTGGGCAATGATAAGAGTTGCTGGGGAAAGAGGCTGACTGGCATCCACAAAACAGGTCAGCTTATTCACTTGATTATTAAAACCTTCCTCTGTTGAAGTGACCCTCTGGTGTGCATTCACATGGGACACAAATATCTTCATGTTTTTAGCCCACTTAGAGAGGTCTATCCACATAACACTTCTCCAGACCTCTTTGCCACCAATTTACCAATTACGGTCTTTCCAAGTCCCTGACCATCCAGGCAAACCATTAGCAACACCCATGATTTGGTATACAAATGCACCTCTGGGCCAGTTCTCTTTCTAAGCCAAATGAACTACTCGAAGTTCTACCCACTGGGAAGATTTCCCCTCACCACTGTCCTTTAAGGATGCCCACAAAAGGGATTGTAGTGCTTCTGCTGTCCACTTTCAGGTGGTACTTTCATATCATGCTGAACAATCTATAAACCAGGCCCGAGTTTTCACTTCCTCAGTCAATTCACTGTAAGGAACACCCCAGGAGGCCATATCTCAGGTCTAGGAAAGAGAAGGTAATGTGGCAGGAGTGGAGACCATGGGCATTTGGGCCACTTCCTCATATAACTTACTTGTGCCTTCAGGACTGCTCTGGCCCTATCTCATATATACCATTTCCATTTTATGATGGAGTGCTGTTGTGAACACCCAACTTTTTGGCTTGGTGGGTCAGACAATACTCAGCTCGTGATGGGCAACTCAGGTCCCATGGTAATTTGGTGGCCCATGGTTAAGCGTTCAGTCTCTACTAAGGCCCAGTAGCAGGTCAAAAGCTGTTTCTAAAAGGAGAGTAGTTATCTGCAGCAGATGGTAAGGCTTTGCTCCAAAATCCTAAGGGTCTGCATTGTGATTCTCCTATAGGGGCCTGACAAAGGCTCCAGACAGCATCTCTATTTGCCACTGACACTTCCAGCACCATTGGATCTGCTGGATCATACGGCTCAAGTGGCAGAGCAGCTTGTACAGCAGCCTGGACCTGTCGCAGAGCCTCCTCTTGCTCAGGTCCCCACTCAAAATTAGCAGCTTTTCTGGTCACTCGATAAATGGGCCAGAGTAGCACACCCAAATGAGGAATATGTTATCACCAAAATATTATTCTCTTAAAAGGCACTATGGCAGCTGATGATTTTAAGCTGAGGACAATGCTTTCTTACTGTTCCAAAAATCCTAAAGCTCTTAAGAATTATCCTGCATCTACTCTGCCTGTGCTCTAGAAATGGAATAATAAAGCATGGATGACAGCATTTATGTTTATATTGTTGCTTACTGAATATTTTAAACCAACTGCTGGGACCTACTGCTCAGAGAAAAAAAATTCCCTTCAAAATATTACTGCTCATTGACAATGCAACTGGTCACACAAGAGCTCTGATGGAGTGTCACAACAATATTAATATTGTTTCCATGCTTGCTAACAAACCTTCATTCTGCAGCCCATGGATCAGAGTCATTTCAACCCTCAAGTCTTATTACTTAAGAAATACATTTTATAAGGTTATAGGTGCCATAGATAGTGATTCTTCTGAAAGATCTGGGCAAAGTAATTGAAAACCTGCTAGAAAGGATTCATTATTCTAGATGTTATTAAGAACATTTGTGATTTATGGGAAGAGGTAAAAATATCCGTATTAACCGGAGTTTGGAAGAAGTTGATTCCAGTTCTCATGGATGACTTTGAGGAGTTCAAGGTTTCAGTGCAGGAAGTAACTGCAGATGCAGTGGAAATAGCAAAAGAACTAGAATTAGAAGATAAGCCTGAAGATGTGACTGACTTGCTGCAACCTCATGATAAAACTTGATTGGGTGAAGAGTTGCTTCTTATGGATGAGCAAAGAAAGTGGATTCCTGAGACGGAATCTACTCCCAGTGAAGATGCTGAGAACATTGTTGATAAGACAATAAAGGGTTTGGAACACTACGTAAACTCAGTTGATAAAGCAGTGGCAAGGATTGAGAGGATTGACTCAAATTTTTAGAGAAATTCTACTGTGGGTAAAATGTTATCAAACAGAATGGCATGCTAATGAGAAATCTTTTATGAAATGAAGGATCAATTCACGTAGAGAACGTCTTTGTCTTATTTTAAGAAAGTGCCCCAGGCACTGTCAGCAACCACCATCCTGATCAGTCCACAACCATCAATATTAGGGTGAGGCCCTCCACCAGCCAAAAGATTATAACTCACTGAAGGCTCGGATGATGTTTAGCATTTTTAACAACAAATTATCTTTTAATTAAAATATGTTTATTGTTATTTTAGACATAATGCTCTTCCAAACTTAGACTACAGTGTAGTATAAACATAAATTTTACATACACTGGGGAATTAAAAAATTATGCAAGATGCTTTATTGTGATAGTTGCTGTATTGCAGGGGTCAGGAAGGAAACCCCCCATATTGCTGAGGCATGCCCATATGTTGACCATGACATTGTCCACTCGTGAATCGATCTTAGCTTCAGGCTCTTTCTAAACTTGTTATTACATAGCATAAAATTCATCTGTTTAAAGTAGTAGTTAATCAATTTTTGTGTTTCCTGCAGCCAAACTCACCCTTAATTTATACAGATGATTAAATGTCCATCAAATCACCTTCAATCTCTGCTTGGACACTATCAGTTACAAGTCTTCCTTCTGGTCAAGATGATATGTTCATTCATGAAACTAAATATTTTAGAAATAGTTTATTTTATTAAAATTGAGTGAAATCTGAACCCTTGTATTTTCAACCACGATTGCACTGTAAATTCATGCTTTTCAAAGGTGACAACAATAGCTTGAAAATGTTTAACAAAACATGCAAACTCACAAACAAGACTAAAATTGCAGTAGACTGACAATAGATATTAAACTGTGGGGTTTTAGGTTCAGATAAGGTAGCAGTGGTTTTGAGTCAGTCAAAACTTTTGATGTGAAAACCTAAGAACTTGAACCCCAGGGAAATACTGAGAAAGCTGAAAAGAAGCTGTACAAAGACCATTGTTCAGTTTCTCTGTACTTAAGTGAACTTTCCCTAGATGAGAACCAGAAGAGGAAAATCTGAGTCAGAAAGTATGCTGATTTTCAACACTGTTAAATACTACCTATTGCTTTCCGAAGTTGCTGTACAGATTTATACTGTGATCAGCAGTGCTATGACATCCCACTGCTCCACATATTCATATATAGGTTACATACGTGGTATTGTTAGTCTTTAACTAATTTTTGTCCATTTGAAAGGTGTAAAATTATATCTTGTTTTAATTTCCTTCTCCCTATTGCTAGTTGGGTTGAGCAGCTTTTTAAGCATTTATTAGACATTTTTTATCATCTATAAAATATTTGTACAATCTGTTGCCCATTTCTGTATTTATTGATTTGTAGATATTCTTAAAATGCTATTTACACAAATATTTTTCTGTCATATTTATGACAACTAGCTTATTCCAGTCTATCTTTGTAGTCACCTTTGCCTATTGTAAAAAGCTATTTCTATTATTTTTTTCCTTATGATTTCTGTGTTTGTGTTTTGCCTAAGATTTATCATTCATTGTCCTGAGTTCCTTAGGATATATTTTAATACTAACAATGATCTGTTTAAAATTTTAGATACTTTTTAGATCTTCCTAACTGGAATTTGTTTTGATGCCTAGTGAGAGTAAGAATCTTTTTTTTTTTTTTTTGTCCTCCAGAAAGAAAGCATTTATTCCATTACAATTTATAATTTACCAAATAGTTCATTCTTTTCTCACTGATTTCTACCAAGGTCCCAAATATTTCTTGGGAAAATAACTGGCAACATTTACAAGATAAAAAAGAAGCTTACTCAATGATTTATTGGGGGAATACACCTAATTTCCATTTGTTTTCTTTTATTCAGAGCTTTCTAGGGAAATCCTGGCTTGAACTTTTACACTATTGTGTGAGTTTCAGAATTAATTTACCAAGTTTCCTCTACCACAAAAGCTCCCAGGATTTTTATTGTAATTATATTCACTTTGTATTGTAGTTTAGGGAGATTCAACCTTTTTAATATTAAGTCTTAATATCCAGAAGCATCTATGTTTTTCTTCATTTATTCAAATCTTTTTGATGTCTTTCAATAAAGTTTTATAATTTTCTCCTTAGAGCTCTATCACTTAATTTGACAGTTTTTAAACCACTGTTTATGATAGTATTTATTCCCTTAATTCTTCTATTTGATATGAAATAAATGTGTACATGAAATATGTAGAAATTTTTAAAAACTATTTAGTGTTCTTTTATAAAGTATGTAGGACTCATATAGAATTAGTGTGTCGGTATAAAAATTGGATTCCATCAAAGTAAAAAATAGTGGTTTCATCTGGGGATGAAAAAAGAAAAATGTGATTAAGAAGATCATAGAGGATTTTAGCTTTGTCCTTAAATTATTATTTTTTTTAAAAAAGGGAATTATTTTAAAAAACCATTAATTTTCTTTTCATTTTGGATAGTATGTGTTTTGGGTGTTATATGAAAGCTCTTTGGGTGATGAGGGGCAAACGCAAGTAGCCAGCCAGCTGAGAATGAAAGGACCGCTTTGTTACATCAGAGGTCCTGGGCTCCTGTTTTTATTGTGTCTCAGAGATGAGGGCCAGGCCTTCCCTGTGGATTAAATCCCCATCACATGGGGATGGGCAATTTCAAGCTAAATGGTGCAAGAAGTGTCAAGGGTCATTTGGAGAATCTGAGGGAGGCTCTTTATATTCAAGCCACATGGATGTGAGGTCCTGCTAGTTGCAGTTATGCCCAGGGCAGGGCTAACTGGGGGGTGGGGGTTGCTCAAAGGGAAATTTAGGACTAAGACAGTTAGGATGACAAAGCATCAAATATATTATATTTTATGCCATTGCAATCCACTCTGTGGTGGTTTAGCATATTTTTAAGGTGGTTATGGTCTGAGTGGTTGACTATTTAAGGACATATGTAAATTGTTCATTATGATCTGAATGGTGAGCCTAAATAAAGGCTATATGACCACAATTTTAAAAACCTATGACGAATAATACGAAGGTCTGGCAGAGCCAATCTCCCCAGGTTCTGAGTAGGTCTTGTGTGGGCCTGAAGATAGTGACAGTTTGGGAGAAATTACACATTTTAACAAAGGTGTTGGAGATATTATTAATAATGTGTATATGTAATTGCATCTTCTGTAAAATTATATTGAACTTGCCCTGAGTTGCTGATGTACATGTGACAGGCCATGTTAGTCATAGCACAGACACCACATGATTAGCCAACAGATAGTTCAATGCTAGTCTATTGTCAAAGACCATTTGAGCTAGGGAGCTATGCTGTTGTTGCATAAGGTCCAGGGTCTGGGGTACCAGTTTCACCTGCTGGGCTATCATGGCTGATACCTGTTCATTGGCATGGAGGATATCTGTTTGTTGTTGTTGTTGTTGTTGTAGGGATGTGACTTACAGTTTTGCAAGCTTTCAGGAAATGTATGGACCCATTTAGCAATCTCTGTAGGGTTTAATTCTAAATCTGAGCCCCAGGGCTACAAGCAGTGCTTTAATTCCTGTACTCAAACTCCTGTGGTGGATTAAACCAGAGACAAAGACCTCTCCAGCAACAAGGTCATAGGATGGGGTGATGTCATCTGAGGCGATGATTGCTGGGGGCCAAGATGGGGGTGGGTATGCCTCCCAAGTAGCAATCCATTAAAGATGGAGATTTTTTTGTCATGGGCTTTTAAATATAATTAGGCAGCTCTAGTTATGATATCTGTAGGATGTGTAAAATGATTGTCATCACAGAACTTCATGACTTTTAAAGGATGGTCTAAGATGCATCTAGCAAAATTTTGGCTACATGTTCCAGTGCAGCCTCCTGCACTTCTCTCCATAGAAAGAATATATTTGCCTACACTTACATGTCAACTGGATGTTAAATTTTGTAGACTCTCTTTGCAATCTAAGCCCTTGTCTTAGAATAGCATGTCTTGCAGACTGGGGAGAAGACAATTAGTAATTCAGATTGTATCTGATTATACTCATGAGGCCATTGGTGCTATATGGGAATCTTATTTAGGTTATGCCTGGGTTGAGAACCATTTATAATTTGTACCCAAGGATGTATTTGCTATATAAATTGGATAGCTTTGCATTATCAGCCATGACCATTAATATACTGGGCACAGGTAGTTGAGGAGTGACAAGAAATTTCCTCTGTTCCATCCCTAGGTACGATTT
Source organism: Myrmecophaga tridactyla (assembly GCA_004026745.1). Taxonomy (NCBI): domain Eukaryota; kingdom Metazoa; phylum Chordata; class Mammalia; order Pilosa; family Myrmecophagidae; genus Myrmecophaga; species Myrmecophaga tridactyla. The sequence continues at coordinate 17,187 of PVIY010026414.1, forward strand.
TAGGATTAGATGCATATTGAACAATACAAGGTTTGCATAGTGAGCCTTTATAAGCCAATAAGTAAGCTTATGACTCATGCAGCCAGCAAAGATACTAAAATCCAGAGCCAGGATGAACATTGACATTTTAGGTAAGTGGGGTGTTTGAGACCAGATGATATGCCATGGTGACCAGTGAGTTGCATTGTCTGCAATGATAGCATTGCCATCTGTGGAATATAATGACTTCCTTTCCATATCAGACACCTGGTCCCACTTGGTTGGGGAGTGGGAAATCTGGGAACCATCATCAGCATCTCATCCATGGGCAAGGGGAAAGTGACATTCTCCTGTGACTTGGAAAGTCTTTTTTTGTCTGGTTTAGTCCTCTCTTGTATGTATGATTTACAGTTTCATCAGTGAGGCTTCAATGGCCATGCAGAGCTCCTGCTGGAAGTTATCTGTCACCCATGGCATTATGGGAATCTTTGTGCTCATGCTGACTGGTTGTGTCCTTGTAAGTACCTATTCTAGTTTGCTAGCTGCCGGAATGCAATATACCAGAAACAGAATGGCTTTTAACAAGGGAAATTTAATGAGTTGCTAGTTTACAGTTCTAAGGCCAAGAAAATGCCCCAATTAAAACAAGTCTATAGATATGTCCAATCAAAGGCATCCAGGGAAAGATACCTTGGTTCAAGAGGGCTGATGAAGTTCAGGGTTTCTCTCTCAAGTGAGAAGGCACATGGCGAGCACAGTCAGGGCTTCTCTCTTGGCTGGAAGGGCACATGTCGAATACGGCATCATCTGCTAGCTTCCTCTCCTGGCTTCTGGTTTCATGAAGCTCCCCAGGAGGCGTTTTCCTTCTCATCTCCATAGGTCGCTGGCTGGTGGACTCTCTGCTTCGTGGTGCTGCAGCATTCTCTGCTCTCTCTGAATCTCTCATTCTAAAATTTTTTCTGCGTGCCTTAATGTCTGAGGTTGGCTTCAGTTTGATGGCAGTGGGAATTTGGTTGCCCTAAAGGAACCAGATGATACAAAAGAATTTGACAGTTTGATGGCCCTTGTATTTAATGGGATGCTACTGCCCAGCCTCATTTTTGTAAATGATGTAAAAATTGTGGCTAGATCCTCTCAGATGTACTATTTAGAACTGCCCCTTAATCAGATATCAGTTATATAGTGCCAGTACTAAGCAGTTAAGACCATTTGCTAAGGTCCTGGCAATAAAAGTTAGTGTATTTTTTCTTTGGTTATTGTCACTAAGTAAAATATGTTGGCCAAAGTCAATCACAGCAAAACAATTGCTCAGGCTCCTATGTATATCTTTTATTAATTAAATGATGTTAGGAATAGGAGCTTTGGTTGGCAGAACTTCTGAAATCAGGTTAGTATAATTAATGATTAATTGCCTTTCATTGGTGTTCTAGTTTGCTAGCTGCCAGAATGCAACACACCAGAGACAGATTGGCTTTTAATAAAAGGAGATTTATTTCATTAGTTCTTCAGAGGAAAGGCAGCTAACTTTCAACTGAGATTCTTTCTTGCATGGGAAGGCAAAGGGTGATCTCTGCTGGCCTTCTCTCCAGGCCTCTGGGTTCCAACAACTTTCCCCAGGGTGATTTCTTTCTGCATTCCCAAAGGCCTGGGCTGAGCTGCGAGTGCTGGGATGAGGTATGCTGAGCTGCTTGGGCTATGCTACATTGAGCTCTCTCATTTAAGCACCAGCCAATTAAATCAAACATTGTTCATTACAGCAGGCACACCTCCTAGCAGACTGCAGATGTAATGAGCAACAGATGAGGTTCATGTACCATTGGCTCATGTCCACAGCAACAGAACTAGGCACCTTCACCTGGCCAAGCTGACACCTAAACCTAACTACCACAATTGTTGACCATTAGAGCCTTTGTATGGGGATATGATAGGTATAATGACTCCCTTTTTTGGGGGGGAGGGAATCTTGAATTAAATGCTGGAGCCCCACAGATGCTTGTTTCAGGAGACATTGCAGTGACTGTCACCTTGATTCGCAAGGACAACCCATGGGGTCCCATTTGACATGGCCCACTGTTCTAGTTTGCTAGCTGCCAGAATGCAATATACTAGAAAAGGAATGGCTTTTAAAAGGGGGAATTTAATAAGTTGCTAGTTTACAGTTCTAAGGCTGAGAAAATGTCCCATTTAAAGCAAGTGTAGGGTGGGCCATGGTGGCTCAGCAGGCAAGAATGCTTTCCTGCCATGCCAGAGGACCTGGGTTCGATTCCCGGTGCCTGCCCATGTAAAAGAAAAAAGGCATTAAAAAAAAGCAAGTCTGTAGAAATGTTCAGTCCAAGGCATCCATCCAGGGAATGATACCTTGGTTCAAGCAGGATGATGAAGTTCAGGGTTTCTCTCTCAAGTGAGAAGTCACATGGCAAACACAGTCAGGGTTTCTCTCTCAATTGGAAGGGCACATGGCAAACATGGTGTCATCTGCTAGCTTTCTTTACTGGCCTCTGGCTTCATGAAGCTCTCTGGGAGGCATTTTCTTTCTTCATCTTCAAAGGTCACTGGCTCATGGACTCTCTGGTTCGTGCTGCTGCAGCATTCTCTGCTCTCTCTGAATCTTTCTTATTCTCCAAAATATTTCCTCTTTTATAGGACTCCAAAAACTTATCAAGACCCACCCAAATGGGTGGAGACATGTTGTCATCTAATCCAGTTTAACAACCACTCTTGATTAAATCACATCTCCAGGGAGATGATCCGATTACAGTTTCAAACATACAGTTTTGAAATAAGGATTATTCTGCCTTTATGAAATGGGATTTATATTAAAACATGACTTTTCTAGTGGACATACATCCTTTCAAACCTCTGGATCCTAAAAAAGACATGTTTTCCCCATATATAAAATACATTCATTCCATAATAATATCAGAGAAACTTAAGCCATTTCAGTAGCAATATACATGAAATAAAAAGTTAGAAATGTCCAAACTCCTATCAGAATTAGTTACAGGAAAAATTATCCTCTAGCTTTGAACCTTTGAAAACTCATAACACGTTATTTGCTGCCAACATACAAAGGAGGAACAATCATAGGATACATATACACGCTTCCATAAGGAGAAAGGAGCACAGGGGTCACTGGACCCACACAATTTCGAAAACCCACAGAGCAAAGTCCATTAGATTTCAAAGTCTGAGAATCATTTATCTTCGGGACTTTAGAAAGTGGCAGTTCCACCCTTTCCAAAGGCCTACGCAGAGGCCTGCCTCTCTCCAAGCACAACCTTGGGGGATCTTGGGGAGACCAGCTTTTTCTCAGCTCCACCCTCTCCAAGCACTGGGGCCACACCCAGGCTCTCTGCCATCTCTGGGGCACATGCTCAACCCCACCATGTGGTGGCAGCCAGGCTCTCCCCAAACCCCAAGGAATGTGTATCACCCTCTCCAAGACCTGAGGCAGCATGACTCTTCCACTGCAAACAGGTGGAAGGCCATTCTCTGCCTTTGGGGCAAACTCACCCTCTCCTTGTGCTTGGATAGGTCCACTCTCCTGGCCCACAGCTTCTTGACTTCAGACCCCAGACTCCATGGTTTTGTCTCTGAAGTTATTTTTCCTCCATTGTGTTCCTTCTCTGAACCCCCAAGTCCAGACTGGCAGTAACTCTGTTTATACAGGTCCCACTTCTTCTTGGCTTTCTGTGCAGTAACCTTGGATCTTGCCCATCAGACATAAAAGAGAGTGGCACCTCCAACCCCATAGAGAAGACTCTCAGCAGCTTATCTGCCCCTTTACCCTTGTGCCCCGAACCAAATCTTTTTTGGGTCTGCATCAAAATCATATACTCACTATACCATTCCTGTTTTATGCAGGAAGTCCCATACTTTCTCTCCAATAATTTAGACCCAGGGTTGAATGCTTTTAGCATTCAGCCAACCACCATTTCTGCTTCTTGCTGAATAAAGTCTTTAAGAATGTTTTGAATTTCTAGTCTGGTAAAATTTCTGGTTTTGATTTCATTATTCTCCCTGTTGAGGGGTTGTTTGCTCTTGTAGGTTGCTGTCAAAAAAATCTGGGGGAGGGGGAAATTTCCCTTCACCCTGTCTCATATTCTGCCACTTCTCTCTCCACAGTGTCCCAACTGACCTCAGAGGGTTAGGATCCACAGGGAAGGATTGGATGTTCTATAACCCATGGGGTTGGGGGACAAAAAACAATAGCCAAAAGAGCAGCAACATAAGTGTTGCAGACACTTACATCCTGTTGGCCAGCATGGTGCCATGTTATTTCAGTCAAGAGTATCCCCCCTCCTATGTACTCTGACAGGAGAATATTCCCTAAATACAGGGACAGTATATGCTCTTGGACAAGGTTTTGCAGACACAGCTAAGGTGGAACGATCGAGGGAAGCTATGTAAAAAATACTTAACTCAATGCTGTCTTGGGGAGCCTGGATAATTTGGCAGACAGCCAACAGCAAACCTGCAAGTCCTTACCTCCTGGGCAGCATAAAACTATAGAACTGGGAACAGTCTCTCAGCTATTTTATGTGAGCCTCTATATCTTCACAGGATAATATGCAATTAAATTATATCAAGTTTACACTAGTCTGACCCAGCCTTGTTCTCCCTTTGAGGGGAGCAATAGGGACTCATCGTATCCCCCTTCCCAAACTAAGACACATTTCCAAATTCAGTGGTCTCCAGGGAACCATCCCATGCCTCTCTAATAGTCCCTGGGCCTTTTAATGTATCTGCAATTTTGGATAGAAAAGTTAGGCAATACCCAACAGACATAAAGGGTTGGAGCACAAAGCAAAATCAACTAAGGCCAGCAAGCAGTGGAGCCTTCCCAAATGGTGCTAGCCACTTGGGACAGTATGTTAGTAAGCCAAGAAGAGCTGAAAGTCTTCCTCCCTGACTGCTATTGCTCTGCATCAAATCACCCTAGCTGCTGCACCAGTAGTTTTGAATGTTATGTGAAAGGTCTTTAGGTGATGAAGCACAAACACAGACAAACAGTGGAGAATGCATGAAAGCCCAACTTGGTTAGGTCAAAGGCTTTGGATGGGAAGAGGTGATAATGAGGGCAGGGAAGGGGTCTGGGATGTTCACAAACATAGGGTACTCACCCACCTCTCTCTGTCCTAGTCTCTCTACTTCTACTGTATTCTCTTTTTTAAAAAAAAAACCCTTTTCTTGTTCCACTGAGCTTGGGTAAAGTCAGCCCACCCTACTCTGCCATCTTCCCAGACTTCAGCTGTTCAAGCCATGTTCTTGCACTTATTGGTCGATACACTCAAATCAGGCCTAACTGGGGTGGTCTCTCAAAGAGAAATTTCCTCCTAAGCCAGGCAGAATGACAAGGCACAAAATATCTTTTATACCATTTTGTGGGTATTAATTCTATCCTTATAATTATCTTTAATGTTTTCTCTAATAATAAAAAAAAGGAAATGAATTAGGCATGACTTTAAAACATAAATATAATAAAATCAAATAGGCAAACAGAGTTGGAACACAGGACAATAATGCAGCTACTGTTGTTGATTTACCCAAGAGATAGTATTCTGCAGTCACCAGAGGAGGGATATTTCAGGGTCAGCAGTACAGATTTTCAAGTCTACTTAGAATCCTAAGCAAGTGCTGTACACTGCTAGATGTGAGCAGAGCTCCATCCTACCTAACATTATAAGACAAGTCAATAGTGTCATGCCTCACAATCTTGTAAATCTTACATAACTGTTATTCTTATACCTATGCTACCCTGTGTATACTCTCAACCACTTCCACAGTGATCCCTGAAACCCATGCTCATTACAAAGAAATCCCCTTTTAAGCTGAAACTCTTTACAGAATTTTCCCTCCTTGCCTTTACTGGCAGCTGAGACCTGATTCTTTTTCCATGAGGCTTTCTTAAGGGAATGAGAATATGTTCTTCTACACTATATGAACCTCTGGACAAGGGAAATAGTTTTGTTAGTAATCTCCTGATGTTTCATTGTCACTTCCAGACAATTTTTTTCTTCCAGATAATAGACAAAAATTAAGATTATGGACTCTGAGGCCAGATTGCTCCACCATTTCCTAATTGTGTGATCTTGGGCAATTTACTTCTTTTTTCTGTCACAATGTCTCATCTGAAAAATGGTGCTAAGAAATACTTAACTCATTAACCTGTGAGAATGAACTGATTTAATATACATTAAGCACATAGAAAGTGTTTTTTGAAACCTAAGACGATTAAAATATTTTTTCAAATATTTCAGTGCTTTAATGTTCACAGTTTCTCTGGAACAATACAAAGTCTCAAATATTTCAAGTGTGTGTGTATGTGCGTGTTTACTATAAATTTCTGATGTTTCCCTTTAGTTTACTCTATGGATAATTCTAATCATTTGTTTCATATATTCTCTTGAGATATGGTTGCAGGAAACCTGCAACATTATCTCCTCCATATTTAAATCAAGGTTTGATGCTGATTCACATCTAAATTATATAAAGAAAAAGAAACATCAAAATGTTGGTTGATTATAATTAGTTGAATAAAGGAAAAAATCTCAATAAATCCCAGTTTGAAAGATAACTACTAGTTTTTAAATGCATAGCAGTATCCACCAAGAATCAAAGTAATTATTATCATCCATACTACATAAATGTATAAAGGTAACATAGCTGCTGATTGCGATGATTTTATTATTCTTCCTATATCATATTATCTTCATCTTATTAAAATAAAAATATGAAACTAAAAATGAAGTAAAAGGAAATCTCTATTTTTTTTTATCCATAGATGAAAAAGGTCTGCATTATAAATGTAGATCTAGGTACATTTTACTATGGGTGAATTTTTCATGCAAATCTATCCACAGATAAAATCCTATCCTATAGTATCTATGGCATACTAAACAACTTTGGTGATTTCTCCAGATCCTACTAAATCAGAATAAAAACAAAAATCAATGTAGTTATAATTATGGGCTTAGAAATTATATCTACCTAATTCATACCTTAATATAAGTTGGGAGAAACCATGTATATTAAGATAAGTAGCTTGAGCTAAAGCTTTCCAGAATTATTCCCTTTGAATTCTATAATGAAGATAAGGTACCCAGTTACGGTGTCGGAGAGTTAAGACACTCATACCACCTTCCTCAACTCTACAAACACTGGAGTAAGTTCCTTGTTTCCATCTATGGTAGTTTCCAACTACATATAAAACTCTTTGACAAGTTGATGTGTTATATCTGTTTTATGAAAATCCAAGGTTACCATTTAGATCTATGGTCAATGTCAAAGTAAATTAAAAACTCAGATTTCAAAGGCTACTCTGAGCATCACTGTCATTGACTACTTTAATAGCATATGAACAAAAGCTCTTTGGGGTCCTTAATGATTTCTAAGAGCTTAAAGGAGTTTTGAGACCAAAAAATTCGTGAATCGCTGATTTAGATCAATGTTAAAATAAGTTCCTTTCAAGGTCTGCACATCTGGGTTTCTATACCTGAAGCTGAAAGTTTCACAGGTTCTCTGCAGCCACCTCAGGGAAAATAGGTTCCTTTTGAATAGGTGGCATGTTTTCACTTTCATCCAGAAGTAGTATCTGATTCATGGTTTGATAATATGGTTTTCTCAAATGCTCTTTTTTTACATCAAGCCTGGCTCACCAAGATATCTTTCCTATTTTTCATAAATTGTTTTCATCCATATTACAATAGTAAAGTAATCATTTTAAATCCATAAAGGATTTTGCATTCATTTCTATTACAATTCACTTTTTATTTGGCTTAATATTTAAATCTATTAGCATTTTGTTACTGTAGTTTCTATTCTAATAATAATCCCTGCCAACTCTGTGTAATTTGAGGCTCTTAAATTTTGACTCTTAAATTTTATCAATAAAAAAGCATTTAACAGAGCATTGATAAGAGTATACGTTTTTGTAATTGAGTAGACCCTGTCCTACAGATTATCAGTAATTAATCAAGGTCACTGGTAGGTTTTTTTAGTCATCAGGAGAACCAAAAGCAATATTATTATTAATTGTATATTCTATTATCATATCATTAAAAAATAATAAAAGATGACAAGGAATCTGCCAAAATATTTTTTTCCTGAAGTCAAGTTTCCAAGATGCCATATATGATATATGCCTTATATGGGATAAAACTTATCATATATGATCTAAAAGAGAAATGTTAGGCTGCTTTGACTATTCTTTTCCTTAGGATTTCTGCGTTATTCCTCAGTTTTGGCAACATATTTAGAAGCAATAATGTCAAGTTTTCTCTGTAGGCTGTTTTCAGAAAACTTCTATACTCACTGCCTACTTTTTAAAAACAAAACACATCCTTAATGCCTGACTCCAGAACTTCCCACTTTTACTTTTCTTTCTCAAAGATGACAGATAGAATTTTTGCATATGAGGGAGGAGGCTCCAGGCCAAAATCCAGGTATGACCTTTCAGGCCCAACCATAGGCAATCACAAAGGCTGTGCCCAGCAAGCTTCTTAGGGGAAAGCTGCCTTCCCTACATCAGGCTTAGTGCTAGTCAGGTCATTGCACTGGCCAAAGAGAGCAGCGGTCAGAGATTTAGATCCCTTTTTTTGCCAGCCACACTCTCGTGTTTATCTATATTCCTAAGCCAGAGTTTCCACTGGGAGGCTTCCTCATTGGTGGGTCCTGAGCTGAGAATTTCCCCAGGCAACTCTGCCAGGACCTTTACATCAGGGAAATAGTGGAGAGACCCAAAGAGACTTTTTTTCATTCTGATTCAGAACTCGGTACTTTTCCATTCCTAGCTATCGTCCCTCTCTCCCACCTCCACCCATAAAACCCCAGGGCCCTTTTGCAGAGACTCCCTTGACAGTGAGATGACACACATGCCAGCGTTGATCCACCTCGCCCTTGCCCTATGCTGCTCCAGGAGAAAACTAGAACATTAGAGGAGCTGAAGCTTTTTCCTGTCTAGCTTCTTTCTCTAAGACTATTGTTTTACAGTAAGTGATTAAAGGCATGACTGCTACTTTCATTTGGGTTTGTTGTTTTACTGGGCAACCCTGATTCCTGGTAGCTCAGCTCCCTCCAACTCAGTCTTCACATTGTTCACCTCTACAAACCTTTAAGTGAACACAAATATAATGCAGAAAATATTTCATCTTTCTTATATTCTTCCTTTATCCTGTTAAAAAATCTACAATTTTCTAATATTACTCAGTGTGCTGGTTTGAAACTATTATGGACCTCAGAAAAGCCATGTTCTTCTAATCCTAAACCAATCCTGCGGGGGCGGACCTATGTTTGGGTAGGACTCTTGATTACACTGTTTCCATGGAGATGCAACCCACCCAATTGTGGGTAGGACCTTTTGATTAGATGGCGATGTGTCCCCACCCATTTAATGTGGGTCTTAATTAGTTTACTGGAGTCCTTAAAAGAGAGTTGAGAGCAGACAGAGAGCAGAAAGATAAAACCAGACACAGACATTTGGGAATGCAGAAGTAAAACCTCCAGCAGAAGCCAGAAGGACCCACAGGAGCTGAGAGTCACTTTGAAGCCAACTCCGGACTGCCAGCAGATGTTGCCATGGGCCTTCCAATGTGCAGAGAAACCCAGATGCTGCCTATCCTCCAAGAAGGTATCTTCCCTTCGGTGCTTTAATTTGGACATTTTCATAGCCTTAGAATTGTGAATTATGACTTAATAAACACTCTTTACAAAAGCCAATCTATTTTTGGTATATTTCATTTAGGCAGCATTAACAAACCAAAACACTTAGTATTATATCATTCCACGTCTCAGGTAAGGAGGTACGGAAAGCACTACATTAAGCAGCATCTAAGATAGTCTCCAGTGATCCTGACTTCCTGGTATTTTTGCCCATATGGAATCCCCTTCGTTTGTGTGCACACTTGACTTAGCCGATAACGCCTAATGAATAGCATAAAGAAGAAATGATGTTATACCATTTCCAAGATTAAGTTATGAAAAGACTGGTTTCTTTCTTGGGCATACCCTATCAGACTTTCTTCTGGATTGCTTACTCAAGGAAAAGCAAGCTAATATGTTAAGAGTGGCCCTGTGGAAAGGATCATGTGTCAAGGGACCCAGTCTGACCAACAATGACGTGAGTGAGATTGGAAGCAGATTCTTCTCTCTGTAATGGATCTTTGGGTAAATTCTTGTTTACAACCTGACTGCAACTTTGAGCCAGAGGCTCTCAGTTAAGCCATGTCCAAATACTTCACCCATAGAAATCATAAGATAATAAATATGTGTCTCTTTAAGTGACTAAGTTTTAGGATAATTTGTTGCAGATCGCCAGAATAGGTATCAATGTGAATTTTCTTAATGCATAATCTGAATTTTGCATTGATTTTTTACCGTATGGGTTATGTTCTATCAATAACTTAAAAGGTAATTACAGAAAGATTATAGATAATCAGGTAGAAAATTCCAACTTCTCTAGCCAGTCACTAGAGCATCAAAAGTGTGGATGTCAAGTCTTGATATTTACACATAAGGCCTACAAGGTATTTAAGGCTAATAATCCTTGGACTGCATAAAAATGATTGCTGCAGAGGTTTTCTTACAGTTTTACACAATTACAGATTCTGCAGTGGCTTCTAGTTCTAATGGAGCTATCACAGGAACACTAGATTAAATTAAATTAAATATTATTTATAAAGATTGTTTTTAGACAGTAATATGTTTCACTTGATGCTCTTACTCTCTTAATAAGGACAAGATTGAGTCAGGGAGAGATAAATATTCACATTATTACTTTTTGGTTTGACTCATTTATAGCAACAATAACTATACTACTATAATTAGTCTTTTAGTTTTCACTTAATTTTTGAGGTAGTTATTATTATAGCCACTTTTTAAAAAAAGACATTAAAACCCAGAGAATTTTAATAGCACTTTTACAATATCTCTGCTAATATAATGATCTGAAGAGCTAACAAATATGAAAGGTCCCAAATCTCATTTGAACAATCTATTATTTAGACTAACCATCCAATTACATAATTTACCTATCAAAGTGGTTCAGAGAATGTTAAGTTGTGGGATGCTAAAACGTATTACATTGAAATAAAAAACAAATAGTGAATTCTGATGACAAATATCTTTGAAAACTATTGGGCTTTGCATATTTAAACAAAATTTGTTTAATTTTGACATTCCAGGTGGTATTGAAAAATCTATATTGTGAATAATGTTTGCTATGTAAACTTTTTTCCATTTAAGTATAACGTACATAAAGAAAAGTCCAAAACTCATAAATATACAGAATTATGAAAGCTTTCATATAATAAAATTTCCATATTACCACTATCCAGCTCAAGGAACAGAATATTACCAGTAACTTAGAAGTCCTCATCAATACCCTCCCTTTTGCAATGCCCCGAACTCATGAGGAACAATTGTACTGATTTCTAATGCAATTGATTACTTTTGCCTCTTTTCAACTTTTACAAATGTAATCAACTGTTTGACTTCTTTAGCTTAGCATTATATTGGTGAATTTATGAATTTTCTTGGAGTAATTGCAGTTTTTCATTCTCAATGATGTATAATACACCAACGTATGAATATACCACAGGTTATGAGTTCAAATATTGAAATGGACGTTTAGATATTACCATATGGGGACTACCATGAACACTTATGAAAATTCTTGTACATGTCTTTTGGTGGACATCTATTTGCATGACTGTATAATGGGTAAAATTCCTGGGGAACAGGCTATGCTCATGTTTAGCATTAGCAAACATTGCCAAAAAGTTTTCTAAAGTGATTATGCCAATTTACATTCCTGTAGGAGTTCCTGTTTATGCATTTTCTTGCCACATTATCATTATCTATCTATGGTTTTGATTCTTACCTTCTAATGTGTTTATCGTACTGTGGTTTAATGTGCAGATAACACATTAAATTCCCAGATAACAAGTGCAGTTGAAACCCTCTTTAATTTCACTGCTGGTCGTAGGATATCCTCATATGATACATTTTGATGTACATATTCTTTTCTTTTCAATATTGACCAATTTACTAATTTTCTTTAAACTATGCCTGACATAATATAAACATATTTTATTAAACTTTCTTCTAAAGCTTTTACCTTTCAAATTTAGATTCACAAACCATTTGGAATTGAACTTTTTTTGTAGTGTGAGGTAGTTCTTAACATAGGTTACATTTTTGTATATGTATATCTTCTTTAAACAGCATCTGTTACATGCACAAAAAAACCTACATGTAACATTTCCCCATTATACCGCAGTCCCTTTTGCCATTAAGCCTATGTACATATATGTGGGGAGTCTGCTTCTGGGGTCTGTAGTCTGCAATATTGGTGTGTTATATTTTTTATGATATTGCCCTGTTCTATTTCCTATATATACTTGTGTAAATAATGCTTGATATCCAGTCGTCTGGATTTTTTTGGTTTCCTAGACTTCTTAAAGCAAATACCATGAAATGAGGCAAGTTAAACAATGGGAATTATTTGCTCAGGGTTTTGAGGGAAAATGTGCAAATCAAGGCCTCATCGAATGGTGGTCTCTCCTCTGCAACATGGGAAGGCACACAGCAACTTCTGCTGGTCTCTTCCTTCTCTTCTGGGTTTCATTAATTTCAGCTTCTTTCTTCCTGCAGCTTTCTCTCTATATTTCTAAATTTTATTCCCTTTAGAAGAACTCCAATAATAGGATTAAGAATCATCCTGAGGTGGGTCACACCTTACCTGAAGGAGCCTCATTAAAAGATGCTACTTAAAATGAGCTCATACCCACAGAGATGGTTTAAATTTAAAAACATTCTTTTGAGGAGTAAACACTTCTTCAAACCACCACATCTGAATTGAGTTTTCCTTCTTTAATATTGCATAATCTATTCAATGTCATTTTCATGAACATGTACGTTTGAGAAATACTTTCTCAATTTCCAGAAAATATATCCTCCTGAGAATTTTACTGGGTGTGCTGTATGAACATAGATCAATTTGGAAGAATTTTTGCATTAATAATATCGGCTCCTCTAAATGATGAACATATTTTAGCACACTATTCCTTTAAGTTTCTAATTTTTCTCAATGTTTTATTGTCTTTAGTGCAGAGGTCTTAGACGACTTATACAACCTTTGTTAAATGTGTTCCTGGATATTTGATATTTTAATGCTATTGTGACTATCTTTTCATAATTTATAAAATTATGATATATAATTATTTTTACACTTTGACCTTGCATTAAGCATTGTTTCTATATTGCTTTGTCATTTCTGACAGTGTCTGTGAATTCATTTGAATTTTCTACATATGTAAACATGTCATCTGCAAATAATGGCAGTTTTTATTTCCAAGTGGTTCGCATTGTTTCTTTCATCATTGAATTTGATCATTGTATCCCCAGCATAAAATGAAATAGAAATGGTGATAGGAAGCATTCTTGATTCATTAAAAATCTCAATTTTTATAATTTGCTATGTAGTATGTTGTTTGCTATAAGTTTTTTGCACAAATTCTTTGCCACAATATGTAATTCCTGTATTAGTTCTAGGTTGCTAATTGTTTTTATTATAAATTGAATATTGACATATCAAATGTTTTTCTATGTCAGCAGAAATGCTTATGCTGTTTTCATATTTTTTCCATTTAATAAAGAAATTAAATGTATTGCTTTTTAAATATTACATTACATTCCTGAAACAAAATCCATTCAATCATATTTTAATATGTAGTTCATTCAATTTGCTAAAATTTTATTCAAGATTTGCATCTCCTTATGAGATAAATTGATAAATATTTTTACCTGTTTTATTTTAATGGATCTGCATGTATTTTTCTTTTATTTATCCTGATTATTATTCACCAAACTTCTTGAAACAATAAGATATTATTCTTCACCAAATTTGGGGAAATTTCAGCCACTATTTCTTCAAGTACTTTTTAATTGTATTCTCTTTGCCCCTCTTGTGAATTTAATTACACTTAAGATAATCAGTTTTATATATTTCAAAACTCCATGTTTTTCTTTTTGTTTATTATAATTGCTACTTGCTTTTTATTTGCCTTCAATGTCACTGGCCATTTCTTCTCCAACATACAATGTGTTCTTAAACCCATGCAGTGAAGTTTTCATTTCAGAAATTGTATTTTTTGGTTCCATAATTTCCATGTGGGCCTTTTGCAAAGTTTCTTTGCCTGCTATCATATATCAGTTATTCACTTATCATAGCTATAATAAATACCATCTTTATTTACTTTACATAAATAATTATGTAAAATTATTTAAATTATTTAAAATGTAAATTTTACATAAATAAATGCATATTTTTCCTTTAAACCCTTGGACATATTTAAAGTAGCTGCCCTAAAGTCAACTTTATGTTTTTATTGACTGCTTTTTCTATTAATTTATTATAGCATCTTCCTGTTTCTTCACATGTCTAGCAATGTGATTGCATATTGATCATTGCAGAAGACACATCATAAGCACTCTGGATTCTATTCTTTTCCCTCAAAAGTCTAGCTAGTGGATAAATTACTGGCTGTCTAATTCAAATTTGACAAGATTGGTTTTACAATTTAAAGGCAGGTTTGTTTGGGGGTTGGCAACTGTCTAAATGCACACATTTTAGTTCTGATAAGGTATAGTCATTCTGGGATTTCACTGGAAAGTTTGGCATGCTTATAAGTCCCTTGTAAATTATCACAGCTTAATCTCTGAAATATGTCTGCAATAAGTTGGCTTCTTTAGAAATTCAAATTAATAAAATGACATATTTCTACTTGAGTTTTGATGTAGAACCTGTATGGACAAAGGAATATCTTCAGAGGAAAAAAAGCATATCAACATGGACTCATCCAGTAAGTATGTCTTCTTTCAGGTGTCAAATCCCCTCCAGTGTCTTCCTATCTTTGTTCTTTTTCCAGTGCCTTCAAATTCTAAAATACATTTTGTCCAGAATGTATCATTGCTGTCTGAAAGAAGGTTACTCTTTTTTTTTTTAATTGAACACTGTATGGCCAGGGTTACATTTCCTTCTTTTTCCATGTGAGTATCCCCTTAATGCAGCACCAGTTGTTGAGTTTTTGTTTTGTTAGTTTTTCATTGTTTGTTTGCTTGTTTGTTTGTTTGGGAAGTGCATGAGCTGGGAATCGAACTCAGGTCTCCCTCATGGCAGGCAAGAATTCTATCACTGAATTACCCCTACACCTTCTGAAAGGAGGTTACTCTTATACAAGCTATTCTACCATTACCAGAATTGAGTTACTTTTTCACTTTAATTTTTTTTCTTAAATAATAGACTTCATTTTTTAGAAAATTTTAGGTTCAGAGAAAATTGAACAGATAAAACAGTGACTTCTCATGTAATCCCTCATACACCTTTTTGCAACTTCTCTTATTAATAATATTTTGTATTCTGATGGTACACTTCTTAAAATTGATGCACCCATATTGATAAATTATTACTAAAAAGTTGACAGCTGACATGAGAGCTTATTATTTGTCTTGTACAGTTCTATGAGTTTTGAAAATACATAAGGTTATGCATCTGCCATTACAGGGTTATGTAGAATAGTTTCACTATCTGAAAAGTTCCCTGTGCTCCAGCTAGCATCATCTCTCAAACATCCCTGGAGCCACTGATCCTTTTACTGTCTCTATATTTTCCTTTTTCCAGTGTCACATACTTGGAATCATATAGTATGTAGCCTTTTCTGATGGCCTCTTTAAATTATCATATGTGTTTAAGGTTCCTTCTTGTATTTTAATGTTATGATAGCTAAATTCCTTTTATCACTGAATTATAGTGCATTGCATGGATTACTGTAGTGCGGTTATCCATTTCCCTATTCAAGAACATCTCTCTTAAATTGTTCTGGAAGTTATAAATACAGTTGCTATAAGCATTCACATGCAGGTTTTGGTGTGGACCTAAGAGTGTGATTAATGGGTCATATGGTAAGACTGTGTTTAATATGGTAAGAAACTGCCGAACTCTCTTCCGAAATGGCTGTACCATTTGAATTCCTGCCAGCATTGAATGAGAGCTTCTGGTGCTCCACATCCTCATCAGCTTTGGTATTATCAGATTTTTTTGTTTGTTTTTATAGATTTTAGCTGTCGAATAGTTATATAGTAATATCACATTAATAACTCGAATTAATTATTGTTAATTTGCAATTCCCTAATGATGTGGTGTTGAGCATCGTTTCATATGCCAATTTGCCATTGGTATACTTTTTTTGGTGAGGTTTCTGTTCAGATATTTTGCCTACTACATTTCTGTATATATATATGTTATTATTGTCTCCAAGAGAATGTTATTTTATTATGCAGGCACTATGCCAAAGAGATTATTCATAATGATACTTGCACTAAAATTTTTTTATAAGAAAACACCAATAGAAACTTGGAGAAAAGTTGTGTATTATATCACATTAATCATAAAAGTATCATTTTCTTCTGAGAATGAAAATTGTGTGGGTTCATAGAATGTAAACAACTTTCCTTCAAACATTAATCCATACATGAGAAAGAAGTGTGAAGACAAACGAAGGAACTCTGACTCATTTGTTAATGAAAAAGAAATTAGAAAATATTTTAAATGGAACTAACAATATGTAAAACATTGCAACTTTAAAGATCTTTTTCAGGAAGGCAGAAAATTACTTTGGAGAAGGCTTTTGTAATCTTTGTTACTCTAAATCACTGTTGCAGAAAGATGGATTTTACATTATCCAACAATTCATATAAATCAATTTTACTTTAATTTTATGAAAAACAAGCAAATTACTAAGATCAGGTTTTTGAAAAAGAAATACATTCACATAATTGAAAATATGAAAAGTATAAAAAGATGAGGTATATAGTTATAATTCTGCCCTCTACCCCTGACTCACAGACACAACGTTCTTCTCCACAGAGACAATAAAATTTAATAATTTCTTGAGTACAATTCCAGATATATATTCTTGCTTCAGTTTCTGTTTCTAGAGGAGCACAGTCAAAGATAGAGATCTTTCACATTGGATGTTAGATTTATTTCCAAGCGTTTTTTAATCTTAATATAAATCACATTGTTTAAATGTCATATCCTAATTTTTTCTGATATATAGGAGTGAAAATTTGTTTTATTGACTTCGTGTACAAAATATGAAGAATTAATTTTGTTCTAACAATTTTCTGTGCTTTTTCTGAATAAATAACTCATCATCTCAAATAGCAATGTTTTCATTGCTACCTCCTGTAACTATTATTTATTTTCTTTACCTCACTGCATAGGTGAATATCTACAGTATAGTCAGAAGTAGATAGATGATAAGAGCTACAATTGTCTTATTCCCCATCTCAAAGAAACTTTCATCTTTTCACTATTAAGATTGGTTGTGAATATATTTTATTACAGTAAGAATATTTTCATTATTCTTTCTTATTTTTTACTAAGAACTGTTATTGTGAATGAACATTCAATTTTGTAAAGGCTTTTCTTGGATGAATGGAGACAATATGTTTTCATCCCTCATCCTATTAATGTAATGAATTAGATTGATTATATTTAAATATTAAAACAAATGTGTGTCCTATAAAATCCACACTTCCTTATGACATATTATCCTTTTTTTTATATATTGCTGAATTTTATTTGCTAGTATTTTCTTTAGGGCATGCATTTTTATTTCCATTAATGAGTTGAGATTATAATAGCCTTTACAAGTTTTGTTATAGAGATTATCTTAATGTCATAAAATAAACAAAAGTATGACCACATTTTTTGTTTTCTAAAAGTGGTTCTGTAAAATCTGTATTATTTCTTCTTTAAGTGTTTTATAGAATTTAAAACACAAACATTCTTGGTCTGGGGATTTATATTTAGTAAGCTATTTTAATTATAAATATGATATATTAATAAATATAGGAATACACAGATTTGTTGTATCTTCTTGTGCCCATTTAAGCTAGTTATATATTTCCAGGAATTTATCCATGAACAATAAATTTTCAAATGAATCAGTTTGAATGTCTTCTTCTTCTTCTTTTTTTTTTTTTTTTTAGGTTCTGTAGTGTCAAAAAAACAAAAAGTCTAGACTTAGGTAATATTCTAGTTTGCAAGCTGCCAGAATGTGACATACCAGAAATGGAATGGCTTTTATAAAGGATATTTAATAAGTTACAAGTTTACAGTTCCAAGCTTATGAAAGGTCCAAACTAAAGCATCCAGGGAAAGATACCTTAACTCAAGGAAGGTTAATGCATCTGAA
>PVIY010026415.1:0-35425 GCA_004026745.1 Myrmecophaga tridactyla
CCTTGATCTTGAGGCTTGCTCTTGTGAAGCTTATTTCTAAAGAGGAGAACTTAAGCATACCTATAGTTATGCCTGAAAGTTACTTTCAGAGGACTTCTTTTGTTGCTTAGATGTGGCATCTCTCTCTCTCTAAACCCAACTCTGCAAGTAAAATCATTACCCTCCTCCCTACATGGGGCATGACATCCAGGGGTGAAAGTCTTCCTGGAAACATGGGACATGAATCCCAGGGATGAGCGTGGCCCTGGCACCGTGGGATCTACAATGCCTGCCTGAACAAATGAAGGAAAAGAATTGTTACAAAATAAGTATTTATGGCTGAGAGAGTTCAAATAAAGTCAAGAAGCTATTCTGGAGGCTACTCTTCACAAGCTGCAGCTAAATATTACTACTTACCATGGCTTGCCAAACTCCAACAAAAACCATTCTTGCCAACCCTAACGAACACCTAGGGCTCTATGAGATTATACAAAAATTCCATATACTATGATTACTTTCCCGAAACCTATAACCCCTAGATGGGTTCCTAGGCCAGACAAGTCCTGAAACCTACAGGGGCTGGCTTCTCCAGAACATCACCTAGTTCCATCCCCCTAACCCATGTTATCGACAGCCCTTTCCAACATGAAAGAGTCTAAATACTCTTAAAGATTGGAGAAGGAACAAAGGAAAAGGAGGAGTTATAACAGAGAAGATAGGATTTAACAAATGAATCATTATATATGACTAACGAATCATTATACTGATATTTCTTTTAGTCTCCAGTATCTTGGAGTAGTTCCTAAAATTGTGGAACTAACCCAGACCAAACTCTGAAATCTGTTTTATAACTACTTGTTACCATGAATTTTGAAATTTACTGCTTTTTTGTATATATATTTCAAAAATTAAAAAAATTATATATATATATATTTTATATGAAATAAAAATAAGTATGTTTTATATAAAATGGCTATTATGACATACTGACTACATTTCCATTCAGAGGAAATATTCCAGCTTTCATAGACTTTATCTGTGGTAATTGAGGTTGGGCTAAATGGAATATAAGCACCTTATTTTTACTATAAATTTCAACAATTACCAGATTCTGTATCAACAATTATCAACAACTATTCAACAATACCTAAACTTTTAAGCTATGCAAGGTGCCAGGGACAGTAAGCTTAATATACCTTCAGTTTGAGTAAATACTTACCTTTAACTTATCAGATAAATCTTTAATTTCATTAACTGCTCCATTATACTTATTGGCTAATTCTCTTAATTCTTCCTGAGTCCTTTCATTCATTTCTTTCAGGTGGGTACATTCGTCTTCAGTATTACTCAGACTTCGCTGCAATTCAAGTTTACAGGCAACTGATTTAGAATAAATGCAATTCTAAATTCAATTTTTAAAAAGAGTAACTCTATGCGCAGTTCTAAATTAACATCTACCCTGGACTTAAGGTTGAGCTAAATAATATAGGGAACTCAATTTATTTCAGGTACATACAGAAACAGAAAATACAACTAAGAATTTGAGGAAAAAAAAGGAGGGAGGACAAGGAGGAGAGGACGCTTGCTATCTTTATATAACTGAATTTTTAAAAGGCCAAGTGGTATGATGTATAAAAGGCTGTCAATTTTCAAAAGCAAATTTAATAATATGCAGCTTATTAAATTAATAAGAAAATAATAAAACAGCTAGAAATGTTCTTTCCTTGCATGTTAAATTAATGGCATGTCAGTTAATCAGACATTGTGCAATGGAGCTGTTAAAGAAACAATCCCTGTATTAAGGGTATGCTTACTATTTAATTTACAACAGTATTTAATCAAATTCAGTAATAGATAATTTCTGTGGTAATTTTGCATTGGTTCAAAGGAATAAGCTGTATTATGAAATAGTTTTTTTTCTTTAAAGCAATGAGAACCATGTATTGACTGTTCCTAAAGACCTAGTTTTCTTTTCTGGGGGACGAGTAAAGTTAAATTACATGGTATAGGTTCTCAGTCTACCAAAACCATCCTTGATCAGCTCACAGATGACCAACTCCCTTACACATATAATGGATCACTGTATGATGGCTGAACCCCAAGCACAGTACAAATAGTAAGACTCCTTGGTTAGGCTTTTATTTTTTCAAACATTGACCAGGGACCATAAGCACCAGGACTCTCATGGTTATCTTGAGAATTCCTATCAATGAAAGCAGCATACCTGTTCCTTCCTATCTGACAGAAAACATAATTATATCCAAGTTTAAAGTATCCTAGAATTTTAGACTACTATTTTAAAATTTTACTACTATTTAATATTTTAAAAATTGAAGTACCTCAACTTCTGAAAGTTTTCTAACCACTTCAATTTTCTCCTGAAGAACCCGCCTCAGGGACTCTTTGGCTGTCGTCTCATAGTTGTGTTTATCTTCCTGTAATGCTATAAGCTCTTTCCGCAAACTATCTTCTGTTTGATTCTAGAGTCAAAAGATATTTATAATTATGGCCAATTTTTTTTAAATTACCATTTGAAAAAATGCATTATGATAATGTTGAAATTAAATATTAGAGTACCTCCAAATGTAAATGATATTGGCCCTGTATTTACTGAAGTTCTATTTCAAAGTTGCATCAGTAAATTATCCCCTTCACAAATATTTTAGCTCACACTTTGAACAGAAAAAAAAGGAAATGAAAATTTCTCTCAAATATACAAAGTGAATTGCTCTTATATTTATTTTCTCTGCAAACCACACTTACTTTTGAAGATACCAAGTATTTTAAAACAATGTTTAAAACAAAGATGAGTCTCAAACATGTTTTCTGGTATAAAAACAGGAAACCATCAAAGTCTGTCAGAGTTCTATCAAAAGACTCACAGGCCAACCTGAAGAGGTTTCCATGGGCCAAAGATGGGGTAATTTGTAAAACAGTTACAACTCACTGAAACACATCAAATATGTTTAGACTGGGAGAAAAAACTTCACAGGGTAATTTTTTGGTAGATGAAAAAGGAACCATCCTGCTTTCTCCATAGAAAATATATCTCAAGTTAACTAAATGGTTGATGAATGAGAAATTTTTCTTCATAGAAGTAATTCAGCTAATAATGAAGGAATGAATGAATTATAACACCATCATTTTTGCAGCCCTAATGCAATAATGGATAGAGGCAAGTATCATCAATGATTGTGAATACTGTAAAAAGACAGACACGTAGACACTATGCTGCCTCTTGATGGAGGTGCACAATACCACCTACGAAGTGTCTCAGCAAAAAGAAAAAAAAACAAATAAACTTAAATGAGACCAAATCTCTATATCAAACTACTAATTTATGGAGTGGAAGGGGGATTTAGAAAACACTTAAGTAACAATCCAGACTGAGGGAAATTTTAGAGAGCATATTACCCAGTTTCTTCAACAAATACCAACTACAATGGAAAAAAAGAGAGTTGTACCAATGGGTATTTATTATACAATTCTTTCTCTTTACATTTATGATTGAAACTTCCCACAGTGACAAAAGAGTAAGAAGAATGGTAAAAATGTATAAAAGTTTAACATCTACTCAAAATGACAGTCAAAGAAATAAAGTTACAAAAAAAACTATGTATTTTTCTCTATGTACCTGAGATTAATACCTACTTTGGAGCATGCCTGTAATTGGTTTCCCATAACTTCTAACCGTGATAAAAGTCTATCTTCATCTATTAAAGCCTGTTGAAGAAAAATTAAATAAAAGTAAAACCCCAGAGTAATTTAAAAATATTTTAAAAAGTTGCTACTGCCAAGAAAAAGAAAAAACAAAAAATCGTAACACTGACCATTTTTCACTATAAAATGCTAAATTTTCAACATTTATTCATTAGTTAGGAAATAACTTTGTCTTTGCTTGCTACAAAATTTCAGGTTTAGTCTGAATATAAAGGCAACCTGGAATACCTGCCAACTGGTATCTGAAGCCTCTTGGGTAATGGCTAGTAGCCTCTGAAGTGTGGCTAACTTCTGTTCCAACATCTGTTCCCGATGTAAGGCCTCCTAATATGAGAAATCACAAAAGAGATTCCAATAAACTCAACATGATTTCTTTGAGGAGTAATCAATATTTAGCACATTCTTGAAAATATTCTTATATTACATACCTCTTATATCCTATATTCAAATTTGATAAATCTATTTTCTAAAATACATATAGGCCACATCATTTTAGTCTCCTAAATCATTTGTTGGGCTGTAAGTAGTACTGTTAGGGATACTCTAGTTGCAACTTCCCTGATAACACAGAAAAAAGTCACCTGATTTATTATTTTTTTTACTCATAATTCAAAAGAATGAGTTTTTAAAAACTTAGACTAGAAAAAACAACAAATGTTTTAGGATTGCAGATATAATCTCAAAGCAAAATCATTCCAAACTCAGCAACCCTCCCACCCTGAAAAAAAACAAAAATCTGTCAGCAACACAGATACAGTACTTCTTAATGGGTAACTACATAGCATGATAGTAAAAAAAAAAAGGTTTTAATTTTTCCTTTTAAAAATGTCATACATATAAGTATAAATATACATATATATTTAGAAAAAAGAGAGATTGCTTCACTCACACAGCCTATTGCATTTTCAGGAGTTCTGATTCTTTCCCTGACTGCATACCACTAAGCAACAATTAAACATGCCAAATATAAGAGTTCACCAAAGGCTGGTTCAGTGTAATAAAGGAATCAGGGCATTATGTAACTATTTGGCAGCTCCAAAAGAATATTTTAAAGAGAAAGATATTGGCTAGCAAAGCCGGATTTGTAGGTGACTAATTAATGTATGATAGCAGCTAGGAAGGCTCCCAGTGAAGCTTACAGAGCAGTCATTTGTGGTTTTGGCACATCTTTAAACTTCACTTTATTTTTGTCATTATCCAAAGAACATTTATCTCCTTAACATCTTTGAGCCACCTCAACAAAGAAGTGCATATTTCAAACAGCACCGAGGTCTAAAAAGCATGAATTTATTGCTTGCCACTTCCTTGATTGGGGAACATTGGTCTAGAGTTAGAGGTACTGCTTTTCAGTATAACTCTAAAAGTACAGATTAAGGAATCTAACACCTCAGAACTCATATTAAAACATAGTTTAAACGTAAAGAGAATATTTGCCAAAGCTTCTAAAACATTTCTAGCATCTAGGAAATTATGTCGATGCTGCAAAATGTTTTACTTTAAAACAAAACCACCATCCAACATATCTATAGAGTCTACTTCCACTAGATGGTGTATTTCACCTTTTTAATTCAAATCCATTTAGTTTCATAATTCCATGAACCACATCCTAACACACATCTAGTACTTCCAGGAATGATCTTTCAATTCTAAGGCATAAAATACATCTAATGTAGTTTCTATTTGAAAGGTTTGAAATTTACAAAGAAGTTTAGCAATTCAAAAAGGATGTATTCAGAAAAGACCATGCAATACAATTTTTCTCTCAAAGAGCTGGGAAAAGAACAATGAAGCATTAAACCTACTATGAATATTCAAAGAACTGACAAGAAAGTAGGAAAGAGTATTGGAGTGAGGAGGATTTAAATTTGCAGTCCACGATAACTAGTATAAATAGTGTATAATCTTGGATAAATCATTTAACCTGTGTGAGTCACATATTTCTTGTATGAAAAAAATGAAGTTTAGAACAGATTAATTTCAAAAATTTTCCTTTACCTCTATAAATAACAGAGATCTAAGTGAATTAATTTACCTTCTTATCGACTACTAACATTTATGGAGTACATTCTATGTGCCAGGCACTAAGTTCTTTACATGTTTTATTCAATTATTCTTCCCAACTTTCTGAGGTAGGCTATTCATAGATGAGGAAAACAAGGAACAGAGGGGGGTTAACAACTTTCCCAATAGGCAGCAAGTTAAAACCAGGAATCAAATCCAGAGAATTTTGCCTACAGCCCATGCTTTTACATACTCTACTATATTCCAAGTGTAAAAGCTGCTTCTCTATGTACCATTATGCCAGGGGAAAGACCTGTTTAATACATTGATAATTTTCTGCTTCATTTTCACAGACGTACTTTCTAACTGAGGTGGAATTGTTCTCAGTGACTGATACCTATGAAAGAATGTAGGGACCTGGGATCACTGGTTTGGTCCTATCATTTCAAACAAAAGGCAACTGAAGAAACTATGGACTATAGTTAACGTAATATTTTAATACTTTTTCATCAACAATAACAAACGTACCACACCCAACACCATTACGGGTCAATGATATGGGGGATAAGGGGTGTGGGAAGATGAGGGTTTTCTTTTTTATTTTATTTCTTTTCTGGAGCAAAGAAAATGTTCTAAATTTGATCATAGGATCGTATGCACAACTATTGATAATACTGTGATCCAGTGAGTGTATACTTCAGATGGTTTCTATGCTGTGAGAACATATCTCAATAAAATTGCATTTAAAAAAAAGGGAGGGCGGCTGCCGTGGCTCAGCAGGCAGAGCTCCGACCTGCCGTGCTGGAGGTCTGGAGTTCGATCCCTGGTGCCTCCTGCCCATATGCAAATTAAAAAAAAAAAAAGGGAGTTGAAGGCTTATACATGTAAAATGACTCACTCAAGATGAAAGAACTAATTAAGTAGCAGAGCCAAGATAAAAACCTCAATCTGGAAAGCAGGGGACTCAAACAAATACCTTGTACACCAATATGTACAATACAGTATTATTTGCAATAGTAAAAAGGTGGAAACAACCTACATTTCCATCAACAGATGAATGGCTAAATAGAATGTATTACATATGTATAACAGAAAATTATTCAGCCATGAAAAAGGAACAACATTCTGATATAGACTACAACATGGTAAGAACCTTGAAAATATTATGCTTTCAAACATTATGAAACATTATGAAAACATTAGCCAGACACAAAAGGACAAATATTTCACTTATATGAAACATCTAGAATAAGCAAATTTATTGAGATAGAAAGTAGATTATAAATTATTAACAGCTATGGGAATGGGGAGTAATTGTTTAATGGGTGCAGTGTCTGTTCAGGATGATGAAAAAGTTTTGATAATGAATGGTGTTGTTGGTAGCACAACTTTGTAAATGTAATAAATGCCACTGAATTGCACACTTAAAATGAGCTAAAAATGGAAAATTTTATGGTATTTATATCTCACCATAAAAAATAATAAATTAAAATAAAAACAAATAAAAAACTCAATCTCTAAACTCCTGATTGGAGTTTTTCCTATCCATGCTCCCTCACCAAAACAATAAGGACCATAATTCAGCAGAAATCTATGAAAATCAGAAAAAAGTAACACATTTTCTTTATGTAGATTTGTATGGCTCTTTAAATATTGCGCTTCAGGAATCCACTGCAAGTATCTCACCTAACAAAAAATCTTTCTATAGATTCAAAGGCACAGCATAGTAGTAAAGAGTACAGTTTCTGAGATCTAAGTACCTAGGTTCAAATCCCATCTGTACACTTACCAAGCATGTGGTATTGTGCAAATTATTTAATCTTCATATTTCTTAATTACTCCATCTGTAAAAATGAGGAGAAAATATCTCCCTCATAGGATTGGATTGTTGGGAGGGTTAAATAAAGTGTTAAATAACTATCTGCTATTAATATTATTATACAATTGAAATTTTTCCAGGTTTAATTTTATATAAAAATCATTTATGGATAAAGAACTATTTTGGGACTTTGTAATTTGAAGAAGAAATTTCCAACTTTTCTAGACTTAACAACCTTGATTCTTTCATCCTTTCTTCATAGGACCTATTTTATTAGAAATATTTTTTTTGATAAATCTTAACATACAAATAATCCATACATGCTGTACAATCAGTTGCTCACAATATCATCACATAGTTGTGTATTCATTACCATGATAATTTTTTAGAACATTTCCATCACTCCAGAAAAAGAAATATAAAGAAGAAACTCATACATTCCATACTCCTCACCCCTCCCTTTTACTGACTAGTATTTCCATCTATCCAGTTTATTTTAACATTTGTTCCCATTATTTGTTTTTTTTCCTTTGTTTGTTTGTTTCAGGTGCATGGTCCGGGAATTGAACCTAGGTCTCCCACATGAAAGGTTATTTGCT
The DNA here is from genome assembly GCA_004026745.1 of Myrmecophaga tridactyla. NCBI lineage: Eukaryota > Metazoa > Chordata > Mammalia > Pilosa > Myrmecophagidae > Myrmecophaga > Myrmecophaga tridactyla. The sequence continues at coordinate 8,119 of PVIY010026415.1, forward strand.
TATTTTTTATCCATTATTTTTCACTCATCTTTGTCCATACCCTAGATAAAAGGATCATCAGACACAAGGTTTTCACAATCAGACAGTCACACTGTAAAAGCTATACCTTTATACAAATCAGCTTCAAGAATCAAGGCTGCTGGAACACAGTTCAACAGTGGCAAGTATGTCTCTCTAGCCACTCCAATACACCATAAACTAAAAAAGGGATAATGTGTAAGAATAACCTCTAAGATAACCTCTTGACTCTGTTTGAAATGTCTCAACCACTGAAACTTTATTTTTGTCTCATTTTCTTGTCCCCCTTTTGGTCAAGAAGCCTTGATGCCGGGTCCCAGCTCATCTTTGGATTTCTGTCCCACATTATCAGGGAGATATACACCCCTAGGAGTTACGGCCCACATAGGGGGGAAGAGCAGTGAGTTCACTTGCCACTTCAGCTGAGAGAGATGGCACAACTGAGCAACAAAAGAGGTTCTCTAGGGGTGACTCTTAGCCTTAATTTTAAGTAGGCTTAGCCTATCCTTTGCAGGAATAAGCATAGGGGCGAACCCCAAGATCAAGGGCACAGACTAGTGATTTGGTTGTCCCTGCTGCTTGTGAGAATATCAGAAATTCTCCAAATGGGGAAGTTGAGTATTTCCTCCTTTCTCCTCAGTGCCCCAGTGGGACCTTGCAAATACTTCTTTATTTACTGCCCAAATTACTCTGGGATATATCGGTGTACCATAGTAACCTGGACAAACCAAAAAAGTCTCAGTGCATGTTCAAGATGCCATGTACTTATTGTGTTCAACTAAACTGACCATACAAGTTAAATTAGGAAACGTCCTACCCAAAATATAAATTTTACACCAAATAAACATCTCTCCCTTCAACTTACACAGAAGTTGAAGTTATCAAATATGGGCAACATCATCCTTTACCCTATATTCTAATTTACCATAGGACCTATTTTTAATCCTCTGTTTTTCTAAGAAAAGATGGTATTTCTTTTGTACTTGTATCCAACGAGTATTTCTTCATCTTATGTTTGTGAACTGGCAAAATTAAATCTAAGTTGTTTAATTTTGCTTTTAAAGACTAAGCATTCTCAAGATTCATTTTTACCTGTAGATACTGAGAAAGCTGGAATAGTTCCTGAGAATACATACTTGGAGTGTTAGCAGCAACCTAGAAACAAATGACATAATTTCAATAGTCAACAAAACATTTCATAAGACATTAAAACCAAACCAATTCCTTGAAATGTCTACTTAGTTAAATATACAAAATAAAAAATATTTTTCAAATTAACCACTTCCCTCAGTTCTCAAATATTTTGGACCCATGTCTAGAATTTGTAAATGGTATATTATACTGACCATTCTTAGCAGGGTAGAAGTGCTAGCCATGAAAATATTCCCTGAATAAACTAAACATCAATTTTATAGCACAAAATCAACACAGCCATTTTTTAAATTCAAAACTAAAACATCCTAAAACAATAGATCCACATTTCTCACCTTCAAAAGTCATCTTTACATAATTCTTCAATATGTCAACAAGTCAATTCTTTTAGATGTCAACATCTTCAGAATGGTATTCATATGTGAGGTTGAGGGGAAGGGGAACATGAAATATAACACTCTGTCCAATGGCCAAAGGCAATGAAAATACATTGTCTTTTTTTTTTTTTAAACTATAGGTAAGTTTTTAAGAGGAAAAAGATAATGGCGTTTAAGCAGTACAAACCACAGACAAATTGTTTAGAATTCAAGAGTATCAGAACAGACATCTTCTATAAGGGGTGGAATATAGAACCATGGAATTACTCAGAGACAAAGAGAAGGCACTAAGAGTAGCTGTAAACATTTACTGAGTACCAAGTCCTGGATAATCCCTTATTTTATTAATATGCTAATTAGAAAAGGAAGGTAGCATTATTTTTTTTAGTTCTAAATCAGCAAAGCCATTGTTTGCTTCTGAAATAATTCTTGGTATTGCTGAAGTTGACAATTAATCACTTTACTTTTAAAAAAGGAATCTAGCATAGAACTTCAGTTTCAAGGAGGTGTTTATTCTTCATTCAAATGGAAGAAAAAAAGGAAAATATTTCCCCAATAGTGATAAGAAGGCATTTAATTTATTTACTGTACTAAGAAAACTAAACATCTACATTAATGTCAAAAAATGTATTTTTTCACGATTTAACAATAATCTCTATCGTTTAATGCATCATTATTTCTGAAAAGAAGAAATAATACTTTACAATAGAGAATTATTACAAAAATTTTGATCAAATTATGTTAAAACTGATCTTCAAGGACAATAAAAAAGCAATGTCTGTAAGCTTATTTTTTGTGCTATTTCCACATGTAGGCAAATGTTGAGTGAACTGTTTGGGTAGAAAGCTTTAATAAACATTTCCAGACAGAACAGTATTTCTGAATAAAAAGTAATAGCTAACACTTCTTACTTTTGTCTAGGTACAAAGTAGGTACTCCCAGTCTACAGTCAATAGTCTATTTGTAATAGAGACTTGCTCCTAAGAAACATCCATTCCTAAATTCTCCAGATATTGAAGAATTATAAAAATATATACAATAACTATGTACAACTATATACAATAACTATATAAGTATATATACTCTATATATTTTGTTAAAATAGAGACATGAGTTAAGTTTCTAGGTAAAGCATATTGAAAACAAATACCCACACATAAATATTCCCAAATATTTGGAAGAAATAATTCTGCCAGTTCGGAAAAAATAATCATCAGCAACTTACTTTGTCAACAGGACTTGGTAATGGAGCATGGATGACGCTGAAAAGTAAAATTTAGAATTTTTATCTAATTTCCTACAGGAAACAAAGAGTTTGAGAATACCAGAGTATCTTAAAACCCAAAGTTGACATATTAACCTCCATAAAATTCTTAAAAGAATGAATTATTTTTCAATTATTCATAAATATACAGTATTCTTAGTAATGAATATATAAACCTAGCTTCTGCACAATCAATCTGTTTCTAAAACAATTTTGAAATCAAAAATATGCTAAATGCCTTCTGAGGATCCATTACCGAATAAGGGCTGCTGCAAATTCCTTCACTATTAAATCTTCTATATACATAAAAAACAAAACTAAAACAAAAACAACCCACTACTTAAATCAACCATTTTCAATTTTTGAATGTGTAAATTACTTAAAAATTAAAAATTCCTATACAGAAAAGCCATTTCTACTAGAAAGATAGGCTATAATTTGGAAACTTGTTCCAATGGATAACATTTTAAAAGCTAATCAAAACAGTAGTACTGCTCTTCTTGACCTAGCCACCTCACATTCTAACCACTGAAATCTTTGATATGTAAGTGAAACTAAATTCAGGATATTACTTTAAAAAGTAAAACACAAATGGACATTGTAAATTCGTACTAATTGCCTTCTTGGCCTTAGAAAGTATTACTTACAATAAGGCAGTACAGTATAGCAGTCAGGCATACAGGCTCAGAAATTACAGTGACTGGATCTAAATTCTGGTTCTACTTACCAGCTATATAATTTGGGGCAGGATAAGATATCTAACTACTATAGGTATCATTTCCTCATCCATAAAATGGGGATAATTAGAAAACCATCCCATAGAGTTATTGTATTAAAAGCATTAATACAAGTAAAAGCTTAGAACAAACAGTGACTAGGACAGAGTAAGCACTCCATCACTACTATCATTCCCACGAGAATAGAGCCACTAGGGAAGCCAGGGTCCCAATCTTACAATGCCCTTAAAGACACAATGTGTTTTAGGGATTAGGAGAGGGGGCACAGAGGAAGGCTGTCACCCAAGTCCCCAACTAGTTGCTAATCACTCTACATCCTAGAAGCTACTCTGGTGATAGCCAACCTAAAGGGTGACCGGGTAAATTCCCAGATTCACGGTTAATCATGTAAGCAACTGAGAGACTGATCTGGTATGACTTAAAAATGAAGAATAATTCTGATCCTACTCTAACAACTGCAAACACCCTAAGAAATATTCCAACTCAATTAGTCACAGATGCATTGAGACATTGAATAAAATGGAGTAAGGAGAACTAGTACAACTCTCTCCTGAGCACCCATGATATTCTGTATCACTGAGCCCATATAACACTTTACTGTACACCTTTAATTACATCTCTGTGTTTACTTCCTAATCAAGTGAGAACTATGACAGTTCACCTCCCATCCTCAGAGCCTATACAAGGCCCTAACAAAGTGGTGCCTTATGTAGGTTAAAAAAAATTGTGTACTATTAGTCTTTCTTCTCTTTTCCATAAAAACAAAATAGATATTTTAAACTAACAGTTTATTTCCCCCTGACTATACAGCAAACAGTTACTATGGAAAATATGTTAAGTAAAGTATGAGGAAATAAATAAAAATTTTCCAATGCCAGTACCCAGTGAAAACCATTTTGAGTATATATTCTCTTCTTCGTATATACGCACATATAAGAAAATGAACTTAAGAAGTATGAATAGAAGCAAATGGTATTAGCAGGTATTTTTTAAATTCTATTTTTCTTAGTGATCCAAGTATAAAAACTCTTGATTTCATGAAAATCTGGTTAGCAAACAGAAGGCTACAAATCCAGCAAATCATTCTGTAAGTGAAATGTATTTGTATTTTACAAAAACTATCTTGATACAGGTATTTTGTTTGAATTGTATAGAAAAACAGTGCAAGGGAATATAAAAAAATAAAATGGAAATATTATTTGGTGTTAAGGTGGTAGGATTATAGGCAATTTCCTCTCTCATTAGAAAATATAATTTATGTAATATAATAAAAATTAAGGAAAAGAAGAACTGGCTTTTGATATCCAGGAGTGAAAGTTTTCCTGGCAGCGTGAGAAATGACTCCCAGGAATCAGCCTGGCTCTGGCACCGTGGGATCAACAATGCCATCCTGACCAAAAGGGGGAAAAGAAGTGTAACAAATAAGGTATCAGTGGCTCAGAGAGTTCAAATAGAGTTCAGAGGCTACTCTGGAGGTCACTCTAACTTCAGTTAGACATTGCTACCTATCATAGCTTGCCAAACCCCACAACCAAAACCATTCCAGCCAATCCTAAAGAACATCTAGAGTGTTATATAAGATTCTACAAAGGATCCATGCACTAGGGTAACTTTCCAGAAACCTATAATTTCTAGATAGGTCCCTGGACCGCATAAGTCCTGAAATGCAGAGGGCCCAGCCTCTCCAGAACTTCAACTAGTTCCATCCCCCTATCCCATATTATCGACAACCCCTTTCAACATGAAAAATTTAGAATGGGCATAGCCGAAATACCCCTAAAGAGTGGGAGAAAGATCAAAGATGATGGTGGAGTTATTCAAAGAAGGTAGGGTTTAACAAATGATTGCTGAATGATTATATCAATATTTCATTTAGTCTCCAGTATCTTAGAGCAGTTAGAAGTAAAATCTAAAAATTGTGGAATTGTAACCCATACCAAACTCTGAAATCTGTTCTACAACTAATTTGATGCGATGTGCTTTGAAATTTATTGACTTTTTTGTTACTTTTTTCACAAAAAGGGAAAAAAAAAAGTCAATTATGATGATAAAATATATATATTCCTTTTAGCCTCCAGTGTTCTAGAGTAGCTAGAAGGAAAAATCTGAAATGATGGGATGGTAGCCCATGACAAACTCTAGTATCTGTTCTGTAACTATTGTTGAAGTGTGCTTTGAAAATTATTGCTTTTTCTTTCTTCGCTTTGTATATATGTTATATTATACAAAAAGTTTTAAAAAAATACAGAGGATTAAAAAAAAGTATCGGCTTTCGAGAACTGCCTACTGAAGACCTTAAAAGCATTAAATGCTATATACATAATGAACCTTAAACTCCAGGCATTCTGGCATACTCAAAAGCAACTTAATTACTAAAAAGAGATCACAATAACATAAACAGCTAATGTTCGTTAAGTGCATATTATATCCCAGGCACCAAGCTAAACTCTCTTAAGTGCATGTCGTTTAATTCCTGCTCAGTAGGTATATTATTAACGACATTTTTCAAATGAAAAAAGTGAGGCCTGATCAAGTCACAGAACAGATGGATTAGGCTTTGACTCAGACTGTCTCTAAAGATTAGGCTGATCTTCTTCCAGCTATAGAGAATTGCCTGTTCAAAATTCATCTTCTCCAGAAAGTCAATCAGATTATGTACAATGAAACAGTACAAACTGCATTTTAAACAACTGTAAAATTTGACCACTTGAGAAAAAACAAATAACAAGAAGAAAACAGGGGCAAAGATTAAAGGCATTTGAGAAACAAGAAGGATATAGACACATTACACTGAAACACTTTGAAAAAATTCAAAAGCCATACTAGATGGACCTGAATACACAAATGACCCATATGTAACTGCTGAAAGCTTTTGACTCCATAAAAGAAAAGTCTCATCATCAAATACAAACATCAAGGTATTTTAAGAAGTCACATATCATTAGTTGATTAAAAGTAACTTTGATTTCTAAAATCTTAACTCTTGATTGTAAAAGCTGAGTCACATTAAAGTTTCTAAAGTATACTATAAATTTTACAACTAAACTGTAATTTAAAACAGGAAACAGATTATTTTAAATTTAAAATGCTTTAAAATTTCTGCTTTTCTTGACAAATTCTTAACACTAAATATATATATAGTAGCTTTTTGTCAAAGCATAAATTATATTTTTATAATGATTCTAATGAAAGTACAATTACAGTAATGGAAGGGCCTCTCTCTGCTTTCTTTTTCTTGCTCTTTCTAATTCACTACTCTCCTTTGTCTTCAGTTTATTGCTTCTCTCAATATCCTATGCTCAGATTATTGTCTCTGCTTTTGAATAACAGAAAATATTGTGTTGAATATAGAAACAAGCTACTAGTATATTCATTCCAAATTAAAATTTCTGAAATTTAAAACTACTTAGCTCCCCCAATACCTTCTACTGATAATTTGTAAAAAGCACATGTACTTATATTTTTATTTTTTTATTAGAGAAGTTGTAGGTTTACTGAAAAATCATGCATAAAATGACGAGTTCCCATATACTACCCCTATTTTTAACACCTTGCATGAGAGTGGTAATTTGCTGTCATACTTACATTTTAACATTCACATTTTTATGAGTAATTTTTCTCTTTCAAGTTCTGTTCTCTTCTAAGTGACATTTCTGCTGCTTCATACAAAATACACACGATATTGGGGGGAAAAACCTCTAAAAACTCCCACTGAAATATGTTACTAACTATACCAAACATTTTCAAGGTCATGTACAATTGTGGCCCTGGCATTAATTTCTGAGGCAAGTATCCTCTAGGAAGTCCTATATTAAATGTAGATCAAAAGGAATAAAGGAATGGAGTAAATTATCACTCATCAATAACATACATAACCCAAACATTTTGAATAACTGATTATCCATCAAAATATAAATTATAAAGTCAAACTTGAAAACAAAATAAACTTTGTCTTCTTATATACTATTTACTAAAACTGCAACTAAAATAAAAAGCAACTTAAGTGTATTATGTTCCAAAGAGTATTAGATCAATTTTTCAACTTTATTAAAAGGATCCTGAAGTATTAACATTAAACCATCATCTAGAATTTTATTAACCCAGGTAATTAATCTAAAACTCATAGCACTAAATTATACTCACTCTGAGCGGAGCCGGGCTTCCATACCATCTGGTAGAAAAAGTTTAATTGTTGAAACAATACACCCATGGGTAACTGGTTAAAACAAACAAACAAGATGGATAAAATAATTGTTTTAAAAATATAAAGCTTCATACCTTTATATTTAAAGATTGTGTATGCAACATGTCTAAACATATATTTTATTCATAAATGTATTAACTTCTGGAAAAGTAAAATAAATCTGGTGATTTCAGGACAATATTCATTTACCCAGGTGAACGTTATCCCTGTCCATAACGAATCATAACTGCAAGGTATAATTACAGATAGAAGTATTTTGAAAAGTGTCCCAACCTCCAATTCTATAGTGACAATCAATAAAAGGTCAGTTGTATATATGAAAATACAACTGAAGGGAGAAAACACACTTTCTCCCCCAACTGCCACTGACTCCTCATTTAAAAATATAGCTCTTAATCCTTATTCTCCTGTCTCCAACCCATAGTTCCTACCTACATCTCACAAAATTCTAAAGTTCTGCATAATATGGCTTGGAACACATCATTCAATCCTCCATTTTATGTATGAGAAAACCAAGATTTCAGACAAGTGAAACTGCCTCTACACTCTTCTATTAAATATCACAGGTATTTGTTAGAATTCAGGTCCAAGACTTCCAGTTCAGTGAAAAAAAAATTTTTTTTTAAAATGATTGTTTTTTTCTTCTAACCCCAAATGTCTTTATACAACATTACACCAATCACTTTGTAGACAAATTCTTACCTTTGCTTTTTACTTTCTTCTTTTCCTATTGAATTTTGAGGGACCTAACTTCCAAAGAGCAGAACTTATACAGAGCTTCTCTTTGTGGGTGGGTTTTACAGAGAAAAACATTTTTCTGGTTTAAAAATAGATGGCTACGTCAAGGTTCAAAGAGTTAATTTATTTAGTTCACTGAACTCTTATTAACACCTAATGTAGGGTGATGGAAATATACCTGATCATGACTGGAGTAGCGGTTATTGACTGTATACATTTATAAACTCACCGAATTGTACACGTAAAATTGTTGGTGCTGTAAGTAAATTATACCTCAATAAAGCTGATTTTTGGAAATAGAACTAATTCATTTATATGCTGGTACCTTATTTAAATGATCATGCCCATGAATCATCAAAATAATATAAACATGAAGTAATATGATTACTCTATCAGCTGAAAATGCAGCTTGTAACTTAAGGAACTTAGCAAAGTATATTCAATATTAACTTTCATTTAACTAAACGGTTATAAAAAAAGTGCTAATACAGTCAAGTAACATTTATTGCACAGTCTAAACCCTGACTGGCACAACAATCACAGACAGGCACCACTGGGCTCCTTGCTTTCTGACTTCATTCTTTATACCTTCTGTTAGTGGTGTTCTTTATTGCCTTACCTACATGGCTAAGGTTCAGACTTTCTACTTCCTTCACCAAAGTTCAGTATGTGATTCAGGTGTCCACAGAGCACCTTATATCTATTTACTTCTTATGTAACGAAGTATACTGCATTATGAATATTTATCATTTTACACAACCTTGTATCACCAGTTAGACTCAACTCTTTGAGGGCAGCAAGGATTGTTTTTTCTTTTCTCAATTTTTAAACCCTGGTATTTAGCAGAGGATCTGCTATAAAGCAGCCATCTTTATAAATGCTTACTTAGTAGATCAAAGAACATGCCTGATTAATATTTTATAGCTTCCCTTACTCAGGAGTAGAGATGTCTCCAATGTTGAAGACAATGGAGTTCATCTACATTAGTTAGAACCAGGTAATCCCCACCTCTCTGGAAGAACAGGGAAGGGACAGATTTATCCCAGTTCTATGCTTCCACAGAGATTGACTATAAGTAGGCTACAAGTAATACAAGAGCACAATAAAAGAAGATCTGCCAATACCTACACCTTACCGATTTATTTAAAATGGTAATAAAGTTATTTTTAGGTGGAATGATTACAGAATAAAATTGCAGTGCCAGAGCAGCCAACCTGTGATATGTTAAGTCAGGAATTCTGTTGCTCAAATACACTAAAGCCAAGCAAATGGACTGACGCAGAACTCTGTGAGTAGAGCTGAGTGGTAAATCACACTGGGTGACTAGGGTTGCTGTACCATTGTAGGCAGATAAAGACCACATCTTCCTAAGTGGACAAAGTCCAGACAAACTCTGCCTTTGAAAAGGTTCTCATGACAACTAGATACACAGATGCACAGAAATGTTAATCTTTTTTTCCCTCATCTAAAGAAAATTATTTTTACAGAAGTTGTAGGTTTACAAAAAACCCATATTTGTCACAAATGATGAAAGAATATTAAATATTACTGTTAACTACAGTCCATACTTTACACTAGGTACATTTCCCCCCATATACCATACCTTTAACACCTTGTAATAGTGTAATACATTTGTTATAATTCAGGAAAAGAACATTCTTATATTTGTACTATTAACCACACTCCAACATCCAAAACAGGGTTGTTTGTGTTATCTGGTCCCATCGCTCATATTTTTTATTACAATAAAGCAACTCTGCACAAAAAGTACAGAGTTCCCATATAATCTAGCTTTCTCGCAAATGCAATTTTCCCCATTATTAACATTTTCCATTAGTGTGGTAACTATGTGATAATTAATGAAACAATATTATTACGATTATACTATTAACTTTACTCCATAGTTTATATAAGGGTTCACATCTTTGTGTCATATAGGTCTATGGTTTTTAAAAATTTTATTTGTATCCTGGTAAAATACACATAATCCAAAATATCCCATTCTAACCACTTTCAGATATTCAATGCAGTGGAGTTAGTTACATTTGCAATGCTGCAGCACCATCACCAATAAGCATTACCAAACTTTTTCATCACCACAAACAGACTCTCTGTACCAATTAACCATAAACTCCCTATTTTCCATTCCCATCCCAGTGGAGTGTAGTCTACTTTCTGACTCTATTAACTTGCATAATCTAATTATTTCATATCAGTGAGACATATAATATTTATACTTTTATGCCTGACTTATTTCATTCAAAAGGATGTCTTCAAGGTTCATCTACGATGTTACACATATGAGGAATTCATTCCCTTTTACAGGTGAATAATATTCCTTTGTGTATATATGTACCACATTTTGTTTATTTATCTACTGATGGATTCTTGGGTGCTTCCAACTTTGACAATTGTGAATAATGCCATTATGAACACTAACATGCAAATATCTAGTTATATCTCTGCTTTCAAATATTTTAGGTATATACCTAGAAGTGGAATTGTCAGATCATATGGTAATACTACACTTCAACTTTATAAGGAACCACCAAACTGCTTTCCAGAGTGGGTGTACTATTTTACATTCCCAATAGTAATGAATGAGTGTTTCTGTTTCTCCATATCCTCTCATACTTATTTTCTGTTTGTTTGTTTTTTTAATAACAGGCATTCTATAGTTGTGAAATAGTATTTCATTGTGCTTTTTTTTTTATTAGAGAGTTTTGGGTGTACAGAAAAATCATGCATAAAGTACAGGATTCCCATATACCACCGTACTATTGACGCCTTGTGTTGGTGATACATTCATTACAACTAATGAAAGCATATTTTTATAATTGTACTAGTAACCACTGTCCATGGTTTAACTTAGGGTTTACTGTGTAGTGCAGTTCCACAGATATTTAAAAAAAAATTTTTACTTTGGCAACATATACACAACCTAAAAATTTCCCTTTTAGTCACATTCAGATATATTTCATTTAATGAAATATTAATGTTAATTACATTTATAATGTTGTGCTTCCATCACCAACATCCATGACCAAAAGTTCTCTATCATTCCAAATAGGAATTCTGTACATTTTAGGTCTTAACTCCCTATCCCCCACCCACCACCCACACCCCCATCTCCTGGAGATATATATACTAGATTCTGACTCTGAATTTGCTTATTCTAATTATTCCATATCAGTGAGATCATACAATATTTGTACTTTTACGCTTGGCTTATTTCACTAAACAGGATGTCTTGAAGATTCATCCATGTTGTTGCACATATCAGAACTTCATTCCTTTTTAAGGCCGAATACTATTTCATTTTATGTGTATACCACATTTTGTTTATCCATCATCAACTGATGGACACTTGGGTTGCTTCCACCTTTTGCACATGTGAAAATGCCACTATGAACATCGATGTACAAATATCTGTTCAAGTCTCTGCTTTCAATTCTTTAGTATATATATCAAGAAGAGGGATTGCTGGGGCATGTGGTAATTCTATACTTAACTTTCTGAGGAATCACCAAGCTGTCTTTCAAAGCAGTTATACCACTTTACACTCACACCAGCAATGTTTAACCATTCCTATTTGTCCACATCCTCTCCAATATTTGCAGTTTCCTGGGTTTTTTTAAATAAAAAAAACCATTATATTATATTTAGTAGCCATTATATTGGGTATGAAATGGTATCTGATTGTGGTTTTGATTTGCATTTCCCTAAGGGCTAATGATACTAAGCATCTTTTCATGTGTTTCTTTGGAGACAGGTCTATTCAAGTCATTTGCCCTTTTTTTTGTTCTCGTTAAACTTTGTTTTAATGGGTCTCAAAATTCTGTGACAGATTTTTGGTCATTGTTTCCATTTAAAAAGTACTGATTTTAAAAACTAACTTAAAACTGCCACATGAAAACAAATGGTCCACAAAACATTCCTTTCCTTCTGAAGGTTTTACGATGCATTGGTATCATTAACCAGTCTTTTACTATTACACTTAAGTGGCCATTTGAGACAAATAGTTCTAAGACCGTTCTTCCACCGCTGAGTAAGACTGGGTTGGCAGGTGTTATGGGTAATACTCATTTAGCTTTCTGAGCTTTCTGGGCAGACTTGGTGACCTTGCCGGCACCAGCAGTCTTCTTGTCCACTGCCTTGATGACACCCACAGCAACTGTCTGTTTCATATCATGAACAGCAAAACGACGCAGAGGAGGATAGTCAGAGAAACTCTCAACACACATTGGCTTGCCAGGAACCATATCAACGATGGCAGCGTCATCAGATTTCAGGAATTTGGGGCCATCTTCCAACTTCTTGCCAGAATGGCAATCAATCTTCTCCTTCAGCTCGGCAAACTTGCAAGCAATGTGAGCTGTGTGACAATCCAGCACAAGTGCATAGCCAGCACTGATTTGATCTGGATGGTTCAGGATAATAACCTGAGCAGTGAAGCCAGCTGCTTCCATTGGTGGGTCATTTTTGCTGTCACCAGCCACATTGCCACGACGAACATCTTTTACAGACACATTCTTGACATTGAAACCCACATTGTTCCTAGGAAGAGTTTCACTCAAAGCTTCATGGTGCATTTCAACACACTTGACTTCAGCTGTAATGTATACTGGAGCAAAGGTGACCATCATGCCTGGTTTGAGAACACCAGTTTCCACTCACCCCATAGGCACAGTACCAATACCACCAATTTTGTAGACATCCTGAAGAGGCAGACGCAAGAGTTGTCAGTTGGATGAGTAGGTGGCAGGATGCAATTCAGAGCTTCGAGCAGCATGATTCCACTGGCATTGCCATCCTTACAAGTGACTTTCCATCCCTTGAACCAAGGCTTATTAGCACTTGGATCCAGCATGATGTCACCATTCCAACCAGAAACTGGCACAAATGCTACTGTGTCAGGGTTGTAGCCAATTTTCTTAAAGTAAGTGCTGACTTCCTTAATGATTTCCTCATATATCTTCTGACTGTGAGGTGGTTTGGTGGAATTCATTTTGTTAACACCAACTATTAATTGTTTCATACCCAGTGTGTAAGCCAGAAGGGCATACTCTCGTGTCTGCCCATTCTTAGATATACCAGCTTCAAATTCACCAACATCAGCAGCAACAATCAGGACAGCACAGCCAGCCTGAGATGTGCCTGTAATCATGTTCTTAATAAAGTCTCTGTGTCCTGGGGCATCAATGATGGTCACATAATACTCGCTGGTCTCAAATTTCCACAGGGAGATATCAATGGTGATACCATGCTCACGTTCAGCTTTTAGTTTATCCAAGACCCAGGCATACTTGAAGGACCCCTTTCCCATCTTAGCAGCCTCCTTCTCAAATTTTTCAATGGTTCTTTTGTCGATTCCACCATATTTGTAGATCAGATGGCCAGCTGTGGTGGACTTAACTGAATCTACGTGTCCAATAATGACAATGTTGATATGAATCTCTTCCTTTCCCATTTTGGCTTAAGATGCAGTGATGGTTTTCACAACACCTGTGTTCTGGTGGCAAACCCATTGCGAAAAAGCCTTTTGCCCATTTTTAAATTGAGTTGTCTTTTTCTTGTTGGGTTTTAGGAATTCTTTATATATCCTGCATACTAAACCTATAGGATTTGTGGATTCTAAACATTTTCTCCCACTGTGTAGCCTGATATTTTTGTTCATGATAATGTCCTCTGGTGTGCAACAGTTTTTATTTATGATGAGGTTTCAATTACCCATTTATTCTTTTGTTGTTTGTTGTGCCGGTTTGAATCCATTATGTATCCCAGAAAAAAAAGCCATGTTTTAATCCTGATTCAGTACTATAGAGTGGAAACTTTTGATTAGATTATCTCTGCAGAGATGTGGTGCACCCAATTGTGGGTGTGACCTTTTGATTAGATAGAAATGTGATGCCACCCATTAATGCTGTGTCTTGATTCATTTACTGGAGTCCTTTAAAAAAGGAAATGTTTTGGAGAGAGCAAATGCAAACACTTGGACAACAAGTAGCGTCAGAGCCAACAGAAGACCAAGGGCTGAGCAGAAGTCGTCATGTACCTTCCCATGAGATACTAAGCAGGTCAGAACCCAGAGCTGTGTCCCAGAGGAGGTAAGTAAAGGCCCACAGATGCCAAGTGAGGAAACCCCACAGGAAACAGAGGCTGAAAACAATGGAGCCCAGGAGCAAGAAACCAGATGCCAGTCACATGCCTTCCCAGCTGACAGAGGTGTTCCAGATGGCATCACCTTTTCTTGAGTTAAGGTATCTTTCCCTGGATGCCTTAGTTTGGACAATTTTTATAGCCTTAGAACTGTAACCTTTAAATTCCTTTTTAAACTGTAATTCCTTTTTAAAAACCATTCTATTTCTGGCATATTGCATTCCAGCAGCTTAGCAAATGAATACATTTGTGCTTTGGATATAAAGTCTAAGAAAACATTGCCTAACACAGGTTACTGAAGATGCTTTCCTACATTTCTTTTAGGAGTTTTGTAATTCTGGCTCTTATGTTTAGGTTTTGATCCATTTTTAGTTGATTTTTCTAAAACAGTATGAGGTAAGGATCCACTTCATGATTTTGCATATAGACATACAGTTTTCATAGCACCATTTATAGAAGAAACCATTTTCTCCAATTGAGTGGACTTGGCACCCTTGTAAAAGCTCATTTGGCCATAAATGTGGTGGTTGATTGCTGAACTATCATTTCAATGTCAGTGATCTATATGCCTATCCTTGATTACTGTTGCTTTATAATAATTTTTAAGATTGCAAAATATGAGTTCTTCAACTTAGTTCTACCTCATCAAGATGGCTTAGGCTATTCAGGGCCCCTTACATTTCCACATAAATTCGTGGACTAACTTTCCCATTTCTGCAAATGCTCTTGGAATTTTGATTGGTATTGTGTTGAATCTCTAAATCACTTACAGTAGAAATGACATCTTTACAATATTTATACAGAATGTCCTTCCATTTATTTAAGTATTCTTCGATTTCTTTTAGAAACGTTTTGTAGTTTTCTGTGTAAGTCCTTTACATTCTGGGTTAGATTTATTCCCAGCTATTTAATTCTTTTAGCTGCTATTGCAAATAGAAATTTTGCTTCTTTATTTCTTCTACAGACCATTCATTATTAGTATATATATATATATATACACTACTGTTTTTTGTTTGCTGAAATTATTTCTAAGCTCTAGTAGCTTTGCTGTGAATTTTCAAATTTTCTGTAAATAGGATTATATCAATCTGCAAATAGGCAAAGTTTTATTTCTTCCATTCCAATTCGACTGCCTTTTATATTTTTTCTTCCTAATTGCTCTGCCTAGAAATTCCAGTGCAAAGTTGAACAACAGTAGTGACAGTAGGCATCCTTGTCTTACTCCTGATTTTAGAAGGAAAGCTTTCAGGGAATAGGATAGGTCGAATTCACCCCTGCTCCAAGGACCAGCTAGAGAAGGGATGGGAAGGTGACTGAGATGGTGTTTCCAGGGTGCAAGTGACCAGGGAGAGTCTTCTACACCACATAGGGAGGCCCTGGTTGCAAAAGCTGAAGAATTGAGACACAGAGAACCGGAGACCGTTGGGCTGGTACAAACAGCCTAAAGCGCACTTTCCAAATGGAAGTCATGAGCCCTCACGAGTGCACAGACCAGAAGACAGGGACTAAGAAGTAAGCCAAGTCGCGTACCTTGAACAGGCTACCCTCACCAGTGCAGCCCTGCAACTCAGGCCAAAGCCCACACACCTGAACCCCGTCACCCCCTTCCCATGCTTCAAGCACCCCCACCCCTCCACCTCCACACCCTGCGCACACCACGACATGCACCCCCCAAGTGGGTGCATGCATGCCTGCCTCAGCACAACTCACCTCTCCTGCACAAGCGTAGTCTCGCCCTGCCCCTCCCCAGACCCACCTCCCCCTCCCTGCCCCAGTGGGTGGTCACCAGTGCATAAAGGCTACAGGCACTTACCTTCATACACAGGCTACACCCACACATAGCCCACACAGTTGTACAATCCCACCCCGCCACCTCTGAGCTCTGCGCAAGTGTATCAATATATAGCCCTTCCATATCCATGCATGCACAGGGCCCCCAATCACGCCCCCCAGCTTTGGGTAAGTGCTGACCTGTGTATCTGCGTCACACCCTCTGAGTTTTGCACATCTGTATACAAAGGCCCTGCACTCTAGACCAGCACATGCCAGGGCCCCACCCCTGCAGACCTGTACACCCACATATCCACAACCTCCCCATCACTGAGCACCCCTGCATTCAGGCAATGATTTCTTTATGCCCGCACCCCAACCCCCTGCCTGCAAATGTACACACTTGACCACTCCCCAAGCACGCTGCTCCTACATCTGGTAATGCCCACATGTGCATCTGTGCTACATAGTGCCCACCTGCTCCGATCCCCTCCATACCTGCTGCATCCATGTCAGGTTACCATCCACCGATGCCACTCCCACTCCCAACCCACATCCCAAAACCCCTGTGACCTGTGCTCACCCCTACCACTCCCACATCTGAATCCAGGGCCCTCTAAACCCCTCCTCCTGTGCAAGGACACACTTGACCCCTGCACCCTATGCTCTGAACTCAGCCACTTACCCTAAACTCTGATATCCATGACCCTGAAGCTCCATACACCCACCCACATCCCACCTGCACACACCAGCACTGTGCATCCACACAGCCATGCCATCCACCTCCCACAGCACTCTACCTCGGTGTCCCCAACACTGCACCCTGCTTCTGCGCTTCAAGGTCTGCCTGAGCTGCACCCCATGATCACAGGGACCAGCATAGCATCGCCAACCTGTGCCTATACCTGTATTCCAATGCATCACTGTACTATGCTTGACCCCACGCCCCGCATCCTGCTTCACATTTATCCTGCAAATACAAAACTTTAGACTATTGAAAGAAATCAACTACCAAAGCAAACCTATCAAGATATTTACATGCCTCAATGACAACAAAACATCACTAAACATATCAAGATGCAGACAGACATAGCTCAGCCTAATGACCAAATTAAAACACTGGAGAAGACACAGACTTTGGAACAACTAATCAAAGATGTTCATATAACTCTACTAAATGAAATAGATGAGATGACTAATGACATAAAGGAGATCAAGAAGACATTAGAAGAGCATAAAGAGGAATTTGAAAGAATAAAGAGAAAAACAGCAGAAATCACAGAGATTAAAGATGCTGTAGACCAAATCAAAAATATACTAGAGACACACACAGCAGATTTGAAGAGGCAGAAGAAAGAAACAAACTAGAGGACAGGACACTCAAAACAGCAAATGGCAAAAAAGATGGAAAAATTTGAATTGGATCTCAGGGAAATCATGGACAAAACAAAGTGCATGGGTGGACCATGGTGGCTCAGCAGGCAGCGTTCTCACCTGCCGTGCCAGAGACCCAGGTTTGATTCCTGGTACCTGCCTATGTGGAAAAAAAAAAAAAGGAAAGAAAACAAAGCACACAAATATAAGAATCATTGGTGTCCAAGGGGGAGAAGAGGTGAGTAAAGGGCCAGGAAGATTAGTTGGGGGAAAACATCCCAACCCTTATAAAGGACATAAATATTGAAATCAAAGAAGCCCAATGAACTCCAAATAGAATAAATCCAAATAGGCCATCCCCAAGACACATACTAATCAGCCTGTCAAATGTTGAAGAGAAGCAGAAAATCCTGAAAGTGGCAAGAGAAAAACAGTTTAATAAATACAAGGGAAACCATATAAGATTGAGTTCAGGGTACTATGGAGGTGAGAAGGCAGTGGTATGATATATTTAAGATCCTGAAAAAGGAAGACTTCCAGCCAAGAATTCTGTACCCAGCCAAATTGTCCTTCAAAACTGAGGAAGAGATTAAAATTTTCACAGGCAAACAAATCCTGAAAGAAGGGAGTACGGCCAGTTGGACAAAGAAAAGACAGGAGAGGGAGGTCTGGAGGAGGGCACAGAATTGAAGAGTATCAGTAAAGGTAACTTAAAGGATAAAAAGAGAGACAGGGGGCAGTATAATAGTGGCTCAGCAGGCAGAATTCTTGCTGACTATGCCAAAGACCTGGTTTCGATCCCCGGAGCCTGCCCATGACCAAAAAAAAAAAAAAAAAAAAAAAAAAAAAAAAAAAAAAAAGAGAGAGAGAGAGTGAGCAAGAGAGAGGGAGAAGAATATATAGATTTGACAAATAAAATCCAAAGGATAACATGGTAGATTCAAGAAATGCCTTTTCAGCAATAATTTTGAATGTTAACAGACTAAACTTACCAATTAAAAGATACAGATTGGAGGATGGATTAATAACTATAATCCAGTTATATGCTTCTTACAAGAGACTCATCTTAGACACAAGGACAGAAATAGATTGAAAGTAAAAGTGAAACACCAGGATTTACATTCTTCTCTTGTGCTCAAAGAACATTCTCCAGGATAGATCATATGCTGCAGCACAAAACAAGTCTTTATAAATTTAAAAACACTGAAATTATTCAAAGCACTTTCTCTGATCACAATGAATGAAGCTGGAAATCAATAACCACCAGAGAACAAGAACTTTCACAAATATATGGAGATTTAATAACACCCTCTTAATCAATGGGTCAAAGAAGAAACTGATAGAGAAATCAGTAGCTATGTGGAGATGAATGAAAACGAGAATACAACATACCAGAAATTATGGGATGCAGCAAAGACTGTGCTGAGAGGGAAATTTATTGTTCTAAATGTTAATATTAAAAAATAAGAAAAAACAAAAAATCAAGGACTTAACTGCTCACATGAAGTAACTTGAGAAAGAACAATAAACTAACCCCAAAGCAAACAGAAGAAGAGAAATAACAAAGATTAAAGCAGAATTAAATGAATGGGGGAACAAAAGAACAGTAGAAAGAATCAATAAAACCAAAAGTTGGTTCTTTGAGAAAATCAATAAAATCAACGGGCCACTAGCAAGGCTAATGAAGAAAAAAAGAGAGGCTGCAAATAAACAAAATCAGAAATGAGAGAGGGGTCGTTACCACAGACCCTAAAGAAATAAAAGAAATCATAAGATGATACTATGAACAACTATTTTCCAACAAACCAGACAACTTAAATTAAATAGACAAATTCCTGGAAACACACGAAAAAGCTACACTGGCTCAGGATGAAATAGAAGAGCTCATAAATCCCCTGATGCTGTACCAAACATTAGGGACACCCAAATCAATAGGCCAAGCCCTTGATCTTGAGGTTTGCTCTTGTGAAGCTTATGTATGTAGCAGCGAAGCTTAGCCTACCTATAGGAACGCCTCGGTCACCTCTGGAGGACCTCTTTTGTTGCTCAGTTGTGGCCTCACTCTCTCTAAGCCCAACTCTGTAAGTAAAATCATTGCCTTCCCTGCTAGGTGGGACATGACATCCAGGGGTGAAAGTCTCCCTGGCAATGTGGGAGATGACTCCCAGGGATGAGTCTGGTCCTGGCACTGTGGGATCAAAAATGCCATTCTGACCAAAAGGGGAAAAAGAAGTATAATGAATAAGTTATCTCTGGCTCAGAGAGTTCAAGTAGAATCGAGAGGCTACTCTGGAGGTTGCTCTTATGTAAACTTCAGTTAGACATTACTACCTTAACTTGCCAACCCCCAACCAAAATCACTCAGGCCAATCCTAAAGAACACTTAGGGCAATATATAAGATTCTACAAAGGTTCCATGCACTAGGGTAATTTTCCAGAAACCTACAACCACATAAGTCCTGAAACCTTGAGGGCCCAGCCTCTCCAGAACATCAGCTAATTTCATCTCCCTACCCCATATTACTGACAGCCCTTCCAATGCGAAAGAGGTAGAATAGGTATAGCCCAAATATCTCTAAAGAATGGGAGAAAGATCAAAAGTGATGGTGTAGTTATATAGAGAAAGAAGGGTTTAACAAACGAGTATGACTGCTGAATCATTATATTGATATTTCTTTTAGTCTCTCGTATATTAGAGCAGCTAGAAGTAAAACCTTAAAATTGTGGAATTGCAACCCATACCAAACTCTGAAATCTGTTCTACAACTAATTGCTGTGATATACTTTGGAATTTATTGCTTATTTGTATATACGTTATTTTTCACAAAAAAAGAAAAAAAAGTGATGATTAAAAAAATATGTATTCCTTCTAGCATCCAACGCTCTGGAGCACCTAGAACAAAAAATCTGAGATGATGGTATGATAGCCCATGACAAACTCTGGGATCTGTCCTACAACTATTTGTTGAAGAGTGCTTTGAAAACTATTGCTTTTTTCTTTCTTTGCTTTGTATATATGTTATACTATACAATAAAAAAAAATTGAAAAAAAAGAAGAAAAGCTTTTTTTTACCAATGAATGATAACAGCTGTGCATTTTTCTTAAATGCCTTTTATTGTGTTGAGGGAGTTTCCTTCTATACCTAGCTTCCAAAGTGTTCTTAGCAAAAGAATGGGTGCTGAATTTTGTTAATTGCCTTTTTTGTAAAATGCATCAATTGAGATGATCATGTGTTTTTTTTATTTCTTTATTCTGTTAAAATGGTATTCTATAATAATTGATTTTCTAATGTTGAACCATCCCGCATCTGCGGCATAAAACCCACTTGACAATGCTGTATAATTCTTTTAATGCGCTTGAGGATTCAGTATACTGGTATTTTGTTGAGGATTTCTGCATCTATCATAAGGGATACAAGCCACAATTTTCTTTTCTTGTGTTGTCTTTTTTGGGTTTTGGTATAAGAATGATGTCAGCTTCATAGAATTAGTTATGGTATGTTTCTTTCTTTTCAATTTTTTGGGAAGAGTTTGAGCAGGATTGGTGTTAATTCCTCTTGGAATTTTCGATAAAATTCTGATATGAAGCTATCTGGTTCTGGACTTTCTTTGTTGGGGGCTGTGTGATTAAAGACTTGAGGACAGGAGAAAACATATAAACAGTTGCTATTAGGAACTCAATTGAACAGAGTTCTTAAACCCAGTTATAGAATAGAATCATCTGAGACTTTTTAAAAATAGATATGCCTAGGCCCCATACCTAGCAATTCTCCTTCTTATGTCTGAAGGGTGAGGTCTAGCATCTATAGTTTTATAAAGCTCTGCAAGTACTTCTGTTGAATTGTCTGGATTGAGAATCCATTTTCTAAATGAACAAAAGAAACCTACCATCTAACCAGGAAGCTTCTGTCAGTCAACCTGGTGAATTTGGCACAGTCTGTACTGAATGAGATGTGTGATTTCCCCTAGCAGCTGTAAAGTGGAAGTAAAGCTTATGTATGTAAGTTACCAAGAGCTAGGAATGAGCAAGGAGAACATAGCTAAACCTCAAGAAGTAGTCTAGAAGCTGGTGACAGTACCTTTGAAATGGCCACTGATGAATTTCAAAGCACAGACAAAGGTACATGGGGCTAAAATTATTGAGAAAGAATGGGCAAACTCAATGGCAAACAAAGATGGTACAAAGGATTGGCAAGGGGATTAGTAATAACAACAGTATGTGGCACTGAGCTAAATACTTCATATACATTCTTTCAATGCTCCCATAATCCTTTGAGATAGTTAGTAGTACCATGATTCCCATTTTGTAAGAAGAAGAAACTGAAGGTTAAGGGAAACAGCAGAATAAAAAGGACAGATTGACAATTCCCAATCCTCACATTAAGCCTCTAGGGATTAGGAGAAAGATCATTAAAATATTGATTGAGCTAAAGTGACAGAAGAAACTTTTGTAAAATGATGAATGAACATAGGACATTTTAAAATTTATTCAACCAATATATGCCTGGTCTCATTTAGAAGATTCTAAGCTGAATGAGACAGCCCAAACTTCTATTTTTGCACCGTTTATAGCTCAGTGAGGGGGCAAGTATATAAAAGAGTTGAGCACATCAGGGATATGAAGAGAGCATCTAGTCCAGCCTTGCAAGTACAAGAAAGGTTTACCTAGGCTTAGAAAATAGCATGTGTAAGCGCTTGGAGGCCGGAAAAGGCAAGGGTCTATTGTGGGGAGTAAAAGTAATACAGCGTAATTGGGGCATGAAGCAGAAGAAAGACACCACTGATCTTGCTCATAATACATCCTGTGCTCATAGGGCCTTAACCAAGGAGCAAAGATTAGTGAATGGACCTGGGCTGATGAATCACTGATTGGAGTTATGGGTGAGGTTTACGGAACTGGCCCCAACTTTGTAATGCTCTGTCACACAGAAAACTCAAGTTCTGGCTAAGCTGTGTATGTTTGGAAAGAGGGGAGTGGCCAAGTAGTTGGGTTGCTAAGGTCCTCATCCTGGAAGGACCTGAAAGATTGACTTCCACTCTTCCTGATTGTCTTTCTTTTGAAAAATCTATAAGAATGCTGTTTATTTGTTTACAATGATATATTAAAAGGCAGATTATTTGTACAGGTTTGACCAATGAATTTTCTCCCTGTAGCGAAGCTACATGGAAAGCCAAAAGTGATAATCAGCTTGTTTTAGAGAGCTCAGAATAGGAGAGACACTGATATGAACTAATTCAGATCACCTTCCAAAAAAATCCAGATTTAATTTATACACATATTCCTTTTAAAAAATTTATACACACACACACATTATTTTACATTAATACATAAATGTCATATATTTTACTGCAGTTTAACTAGGGTCCTTCCTTTTAACTTGGCTCCCCTTCTCCTTTACTCTTCTCCTCCACCCACACTCCTAGGTGACTCACATTAATGGCTTAGTATGCATTCTTCCTCATGTTCATATAATCATATGCAAATTTATATACATATGTACATTAATAGAGATGGGTGAGACTTATTAATAATGAAGTTATGGTACACACAATTGACTCTTTCCTTGCCCAATAATATCTTATATAAATCCCTACAATTCATATAATCCTAATCTAAAATAGCTGAATAATGGATAGTTTTAAAATTTTGCTTCCATTGTGTTTAGTATAATGCATACTGGTACAAAACTGTCTTTCATAAATCCTCAAAAATTACTACTGTTTATCATCCCTCTGCAATTTGTTTGAGATCATCTATGAGTTTTAATCTTATTGATATATGCAAATTTAGTTTAATTCTTTTCACATTTTCTTCATGTATTATGTATAGTAGTAGTTTCACTATTTTTATCTTATTTTACTTAGAATTTTTATTTTAACTTAATTTTACTAGTTACCATGTTATTTAGCAGTTTTATTAGAGGAAACTCCTGATTTTGGTCAAATAACTTTTCAATGTCTATTAGTTATATAGTTACCTGGTTTTTCAGCTATAATTTGTGGATTATGTTGATAGATTTCTTGATAATGAATCACCTTTGCATTCCCATCCTACTTTACTGTTTATTCTGTCTTCATTTTTGGATTCAGTTTGCTAGTATCGTCATTAAAATTTTTCATTTACTGTCACAAGTGAAATTCATCTATAGTTTTTCTTTGTTCATACTATATTTTTATCAGATTTTGGTCTTAATGAGATATTATCTTCTTTAAAGGATGAGAGCATTCCACCTTTATCTATGTTTAGAAATTTTCAAATAACATTGGATTTATCTTTTTTTTTTTTTAAATAAGATCAAATTCAGCTACAAATCACTCTGTTCCCGGTGTCTTTATCAATGGCAGATCTTTATAACTTTATAGTTTCTTTTAAGGAAATTGATTTATTCAAGTCTTCTATTTCTTCTTGAGATAATTTTGCTGGAAAAATATTTGTTTACTCTAGGGTTTTAATTTATTTTTTGTGTAGGGTGGCATGTAATATTCTCCTAAAATCATATAAATATATTCTGTATCTGTATTTATGTCTCCTTAGTCACTCCTCCTCTTGTATATATTTTTCACTCTTTTTTTTTTTCTTGTATATTTTTGCTAATTTTTGATTGCTGAGTGTAAGGACCCAGGGTCTGGGCCCTGTCCCTTCGTCCATTTTGAGAGCAAGTCACATTGCCATCTATAGGACACAGACAGACGTTTAAGGTCAAAAAATGCAACAACAACACCCCCTCCCACAATAACCAAATCTCAGGAGAGTGTGCTGAAACTCCATTGTAACCAAATCTCATCAGACTGTTAAACTTTATAAGCCTTTTCCTGGGCACTCTCTCTCTCTCTTTTCTCCTCTCTTGGATTTGGACAGAGTGTAGACTTTCATCTCCCAGCAGGCCACCATTGGGGAAGATCTTCCTCTTGTCTGTAACACCCTAATTAAACTCATGGGTAATCTTCTATCTAGCATGTACTTTGGTCCCAGGGTTGTGTTGGGTTGGAACATTGCTGTTTTGTTTTTTTTGACTAGTCAACGTTCATGAATTACTTATTATTTTATGTTTTTTTTTTTTTTTTTTTTTTTTTTTTTACAAAATGCAACATTTGGGGGGTGGTGCAAGGGTAGTTCAGTGGTAGAATTCTTGCCAGCCATGTGGAAGACTTGGGTTCAATTTCCAGTCCATGCACTTTCCAAAAAAACAAACAAACAAGAAAACAAACCAACAAAAATTCAACAAATGGTGCTGTAATAACAGGATACTTACATGGGAAAATAATGAAATGTGGCCCAGCCATATGGCATACAAAAACAAAGACAAAACAAAACAACAAACAGTATTTGGGTTTGTTTATTCCTTCTTGAGTTTTTATGTTATTCCAATAATTTCTCTTTATTTCTTCTTCCCAGCTTCTTTTTTTTCCTTTTTCTAATTTCTTTAAGTGTCAAGTTCCTTCTTAGTTTTTCTCCTTTAATAATGAATTTAAGATAAATTTTTATCTGACTAAAGGTTTTACTGTATTTTGTGATAAAGGTCTCCTTTTCATTCCTTTCTACATAGTGTAAAATTTCCCTTCTCATTTCTCCCTTGATCTAAGGGTTAGCTAATAGCATTTTAAAATTTCAGGAGGATTTTCCAAGCTCTATAAAGTTTATCACAGTACTATTTAGCATAGGATAAAATCTATACTTTTGTTCCTAGCATATGTTTAAATAGACAGATTCAACTTGCAACACAGCTGTATTCCAACAGCCAATATACATAAGTCAACTTTTTGAAGCCAGTTAAGAACCAAAGGAAGCAACATTTTAAATGATGGAAAAATTTTTCTCTAATTAATTTCTTTAAAGTTGGCATAAAAGATAGTCTTTTTTTTTGGCATGGGCAGGCACCGCAAATTGAACCCGGGTCTCAGGCATAAGATAGTCAAATTTTAAAAGAAGCTTGCAAGACTCTTAAAGGTGTTAAAATAATGTTGTTCTAACTTAATCCTCAATCTCAGAATTATCATCTTACCTTTCTGCAGCATTTTCTAAAGACTGCCTATCACAGCCAGATGAAGGAGGGTGGGAAGGAGTTGATAAAGAGCTGCATTATATTACAGCTACCCCCTTGGAGATTTGCATATAAGTTAGAATATTTAAATCCCTAAGAAGTTACCCTTAACTTTAGCTAAATATTTCCTAAATGTTTTTTGAATACCTCATTCTTTTTTTTAAAACATTTTTATTGTGAAATATAACATATATACAAAAGAAGCAATAATTTTCAAAGTACATTTTAACAAGTAGTTACAGAACAGACTTCAAAGTTTAGTATGGGTTACCAGTCCACATTTTTAGGTTTTTGCTTCTAGCTGCTCCAAAACAGTGGAAGCTAAAAGAAATATCATTATAGTGATTCAGCAACTAAACTCATTTCTTCTGTTAGAACTCCTTCTCCTTTGACCCTACTCCCAATCTATAGTGGTCTATGGGCTATACCCATTCTAACTTTTTCATGTTGAAAAGAGGAGAGGGGGATAGGGAGATGGAACTAGTTGTTCTTGGAGAGGCTGGCTCCTCTGGGTTTCAGGACTTATTTGGCCTAGGACTCTCTGGAGGTTATAGGTCAGGAAAGTAATCTTAGTGCATGAAGCTTTTGTAGAGCCTCAGTTAGAGCCCTAGGTGTTCTTTAGGGTTAATAGGAATGATGTTTATTGGGATATGGCCAACCATAGCAATCAGCAATATTCTAGCTTAAGCTTACGTAAGAGTAACCTCCAGAATAGCCTCTTGACTCCATCTGAACTCTTAGCCACCGATACCTTATCTTGTTACATTTCTTTCCCCTCTTTTACTCTAGAAGGCATTGTTGATCTCATGGTGCTAGGGCCTGACTCATCTCACATTGCCAGGGAGACTTTCACCCCTGAATGTCAAGTCCCAGGTAGAGGAGGGTGAAGATTTTACTTGCAGAGTTGGGCTTAGAGAGAGAAAGAGGCCACATATGAGCAACAAAAGAGGTTTCCTGGAAGCAACTCTTTTTTTTTTTTTTTAACTTTTTTTATTAATTAAAAAAATTAACAAAAAAACATTAAGATATCATTCCATTCTACATATACAATCAGTAATTCTTAATATTATCACATAGTTGCATATTCATCATTTCTTAGAACATTTGCATCGATTTAGAAAAAGAAAGAAAAAGACAACAGAAAAAGAAATAAAACGGTAATAGAGAAAAAAAGATTATACATACCATACCCTTTACCCCTCGCTTTCATTTACCACTAGCATTGGAAGCAACTCTTGGCATAATCACAGGGAGTCTTAGCTTCTCCACAATGAAAAAAAATGTTTTTTAAGGGCAAGCCTCAAAATCAAGGGCTTGGCCTATTTTCTTGGGAGTCCCTAATGTCTGAGAGAGTACCAGGGTTTCTCAGATAGGAAAATTTAATATTTTTTCTCCAGTCCCTCAAGGGACTCTACCAATAATTTTTTTTTGTTTTTTAACTTTTTAAATTGTATAACATATATACAATGCAG
>PVIY010026416.1:0-35426 GCA_004026745.1 Myrmecophaga tridactyla
TACATGCAACCTTGAGTAGGGCATGAGATTTTGTTGGTTTGTCCAGAGTGATGCCCCGAAAAATCCCAGAGTGATTTGAACAGTGAATAAAAAAGTATTTGCAAAGTCCTCTTCGGGGAATGGTGAGAAAGGGGGAAAATTCAACCTCCCCAACTTGAATTCTTGATATTCTCACAAGCAGTGGGGGACAACCAAAGCCATAGGCTGAGCCCCCAATCTTGGGAGTTTGTTCATATGAAACTTAACCCCACAAAGGATAGTCAAGCCTACTTAAAATTAGGCCTAAGAGTCACCCCCAAGAGAACCTCTTTTATTGCTCATGTGGCCTCTCTCTCCAGCCAACACAACAAGCAAACTCACTGCCCTCCCCTGTCTACATGGGACATGACTCCCAGGGGTGTGGACATTTCTGGCAATGTGGGACAGAAACCCTAGAATGAGCTGAGACTCAGCATCAAGGGATTGAGAAAGCCTTCTTGACCAAAAGGGGGGGAATAGCAAAATGAGACAAAAAAAAGTGTCAATGGCTAAGAGATTCCAAACAGAGTCGAGAGGTTATCCTGGAGGTCATTCTTTTTCTGTATAGATGCAAATGTTCCAAGAAATGATCATGATGATGATTATGCAACTGTGTGATGACGTGAATTATTGATTATATATGTAGAACGGAATGATCAAAAGTTAGGAATGTTTGCGTTTATTTGGTGGGTTTTTTTTGTATTTTAAAAAAAATTTAAAAATTAAAAAGAGTTTAAAAAAAAATTAAATCTACCTCCATCCCCTAAAAAAAAAACTTGCTCATCTGGGAATTCCAGATGAATTCCAGTGGGGACAACCAATTCAATAGGGTGAGCTCTTGATCTTGGGGCTAGCTCCTATGAAATTATTCCTGTTAAAGAGAAGATAAGTCTATTTATAATTATGCCTGAGTCAGCCCCAGAGAACCTCTTTTGTTGCTCATATGTGGCCTGTATGCTAACGTGCAGGTGAAATCACTGCTCTCCCCCCATCTACATGGGACATGACTCTTGTGGATAGGCCAGGAGCCCACATTATGGGATTGAGAAAGGCTTCTGGACCAAAAAGGGGAAAAGAGAAATGAAAAAAATAAAGTTTCAGTGGCTGAGGGATTTCAAACAGAGTCGAAGGGTTATCCTGAAGGTATTCTTGTGCATTATACAGGTATCGCTTCGAACACTGGAGTGATAGTGAAGCACCTAAAACTGTTGAACTATATTCCAGTAGCCTTGATTCTTAAAACTGTTGTAGAGCTATACAGTTTTTACAATTTGACTGTATGATTATAAAAACCTTGTGGCTGATTCTTTATCGAGGGTATGGACAGATGAGTAAAAACATAACAAAAAAAACCCCTAAATAATGGGGGGGATAAGGCAGACCACAAAATTGGGTAGACTGCAGTACTAGCGGTCAATGAGAGGGAGGGGTAAGGAATATGGGATGTATGGTTTTTTTTTTCTTTTTCTTGTGTGATGAAAATGTTCTAAAAATGATCATGGTGATGAATATACAACTATGTGACGATATTGTGAGCCACTGATTGTAAACTCTGGATGGATTTTATATGCATGAAGGTACCCCAATAAAACATTTTTTAAAAAAATGTGTCAAGGTCCTGGAAGCCAAAGAAAGACTAATTAAAGGAGACCAAGAAGCGATAACTAAATGCAGCATCCAATCCCAGAGCAAAACAAAGACATTATTGGCCCAAAACAAAGACATTAATGAGACAATTGGAGAAACTTTGAATAAGATCTACAGATTAGACAATACTGTATCATTATTAATTTCCTGATGTTATCATTGTATTGTAGTTGTATAAACAGTTAACATTTGGGAAATCTGGGTTAAGGGTTTGTGGGTATATTTCGTACCACTTTCACAATTTATTTTGTATATCTCAATTTTTTTTTTTTAATTTTTAAAGAAACTTCCTCCATATAAGATCAGGAATGTTTAACATTCAAATTTCAGTTGTTTGCTGTGCAGTAGTACAATCTAATACTACTTCATCATTCCTAAGCCTTTAATAAAATGCTATGATACCCCCACTCTCCCCTAAAAAAATGGTTGTCTAACAGTAACAAGTATACCACACCAATACTAGAGATCAATAATAAGGGGGAATAAGGGGTATGGGGTGTTTTACGTTTTCTTTTATGTGTGTTCTTTCCCTTTTTGGAGCAATGATACGGTCTAAAATGAGTGTGATGATTGCACAATTAGATGATGACACCGTGAGACACTACACTTTGGATGGATTATATGGTTTGTAGATTTATCTCAATAAAATTTTCAGTTAAAAAAATGGATGTCAAACCCATTTTTTAAAAATGCTTGTGCATATATGAAAACAAATCTGAAAAGATAAAAAATGTAAAAGTGGTATCTAAATGGAAGAATTATGGGTGGATTTTTTCCATTTGTTTTGTACATACTATGTGATGAACAACAGTTTGCATAAAAAAATAATTACAATTCTAAGCTACCTTTAAAAAAATGTTAAAATTGATAGATTTCAGGATATTGTCAGGACTTTCACCTATAATAATCCTTAAGTATGAACTCTATCTTATCTTTTCTACACATTAGCAAATTTAGTATCACCCAACCCAAAGAGCTATGACAGATTATATTTTTGAAAAATGGCTACAATATCTGCAGTCCCACATAACCTTCTACAATGTGACCTTGGGACTGCCCCATTAAGAACTAACCTAATTTCCCTGTCTTTGTATTTCAGTGGGCTTGTAACCATTTCAACCAATTACCATCATTACGGTGGAAATGATACAGTATGATTTGCCCTACAAAATAGCAGGCACTGATCTGAGGAAACACCAAAATGTATTAAGACTGCAGAATGACAAGAGAAAATTGTTTTACCTTCAACTGGAGTTAGTTTTTCTTTTCCTTTTTATAATACAGTATTCCCTAGCAACTAAGGTGAACAGAACTTTATTAACGTTATCACCATGGGATAGGAGCTAGACAGAGGACACCTCTGTACACTATCACATATAATCACATCTCTACATAGCTAACAACCTTATCTCAATCGAGCAGTTCTCAAAGTGTTCTCTAGGCCAAAAGCATCACCATCAGCTGGGAACTTGCTAGAAACGCAATTTCCAAGGCTTCAACCCAAACCCCTTTGAATCAGAAACTCAGGGGGTAGGGCCCAGCAATTACAAGATCTCTGGATGATTCTGATGTATGCTTAGGTTTGAGAAACATTGATCTAAGTGATATACATTTCAATTCCCTTGTAATAAATGAGTCCGATAAAACTTGGAAATAAGAAATTCTAAATCAAACATACAATTTATGGCCTTAAAAAACATTATAAGGCAGCCTCAATTTGGTAATAGGTTACCTAAATGTTCAGCTTTAAACAACTTAGAAAACTTGTTGAATGGTGATTTGGCTCCTAGACCAAATTATGAATAGTCTATTTAACCTAATAACTTTTTACATAAGAAAAGATTATGGTCTGAACATTCTCCCAGGTGCTCAGGAAAAATAGAAGATGAGAGAAGAGTTATCACTCTCCATTGTAGTAATACTTTTTGTTAATCTTGCATTGTGAGCTGCAACCCCAGAAGTTTATTGTACTATACTATTAAACTCAATGATGAATACCATAATGCGCACTAGAAACAGAAAGCCTCAATCAATTGGTCTGATAATCTACTTTTCAAAATGAAGGTAACCAGCTATAGCTTACAACTGGTGAGAAGGAAAAGGATGGGGTGTCTTGAACTGGTCTGAATACTACAATTTGCCTAATCTTTGCAACATAGACTACTCAGAGACAGATAACACTATCTTAAGTGGCTTCAGTCCTATTAACACATCCAATTCAAATGACTGCAATTAAGTCCAACATGAGAGAGTTCAGAGTCGAGAGGCTCCTCTGGAGGTCATACTTACACAAACTTCAGTTAGACACTGCTAATTATCATAACCTGCCAAACCCCAAACAAAACCATTCCAGCCAATCCTAAAGAACACCTAAGGCAACAACATATGAGATTCCACAAAGGTTCCATGCACCAGTGTAACTTTCCAGAAACCTACAACCTCCAGATGGGTCCCTGGACCAGATAAGTCCTGTAGAGAAGCCAGCCTTTCCAGAACATCAACTAGTTTCATCTCCCTACCCCTTATTACTGACAGCCCTTTCATCATAAAAAAGTTAGAATGGGCATAGCCCAGATACCCTTAAAGTAGTGGGAGAAAGATCAAAGGTGATGGTGGAGTTATACAGAGAAGGAAGGGTTTAACAAATGAATGACTGCTAAATCAAATTGATATTTCTTTTAGTCTCCAGTACCATACAGCAGCTAGAAGTAAAAACCTAAAATTGTGAAACTGTAACTCATGCCAAACTCTGAAATGTGTTTTACAACTAATTGTTGCGCTGTGCTTTGAAATTTATTGCTTTTTTGAATATGTTATTTTTCACAAAAAAAAGATAAAATATATATATATATATATATACACACCTTCTAGCCTCCAACATTCTGGATCAGCTAGCTAGAAGGAAAAATCTGAGATGATGGTATGGTAGCCCATGACAAACTCTGGAATCTGTCCTGCAACTACTTGTTGAAGAGTGCTTTGGGAACTCTTGCTTTTTTCCTTCTTTGCTTTGTGTATATATATGTATCATATATTATTACACAATAAAAGAGTTAAAAAAAATTAAGTCCAACAAGGAAAATTTGTCCCTCTGGGGATAAAATTTACAGGGTGAACTAAGTCAATATATAAATAATGACTTGTTTGTCATGCTGATTCAACATTTAACTCCAATGAAGGGGGGAAGGGTCAGCAGAGAAAAAGGGCTGTTTTTCCTTAAACTAAAGCATACTGCCTAAAACACAGTAGTAGCAAAGGTAAGTCACTCACAACCACATAGAATGAACATTAAATATTTTTTCTGGAGAATGGAACTGCTTTCTTCGCATAATACCTTTATGAGATAGCCAACTACAATACTGATCATATGCATCTGCCCTCTAAGATTGTTTCTGTATCTTGAAATTCAATTTAGGATTCCTTTTTCAACCACTGAGCATCCTAAGCGTATTAAAAATCCATACATAATACCATTCATGAACAAGATAAAAATTAGACCATTTTCCAGATTACCAAGACTCTGAAGGGAGAACCAAGGGATAGAGGTGTTAAGTGACTAGTCAGTAATTGTGAGAAGACTATATGTATATATAGTCAGGTACTACTGAGAAATAATTATCCCAATAAGCACTGTCCAGTTCCACTCCTGAAGTTCCTTGTCCTGTTTCTTCATTGCTTTTAATAGTTGATGGTATTAACTATGTGACAGATGTTCAAATCTAAACTATCAGTCAGCAACCCTATCAGGTAGGCGCTACTATCAATCATATTTCAGTATGAAGAAACTGAAGAAGTTAAATAACTTGCCTAAGGTCACAAATCCCAAAAAACCATTTGTAGCTCAACACCTCCTTCCCTAACAATGGCACCCTGGATTTCTGCTCCTGCTATATTTCATTTCTACCTCTACTAAGAGGGTTTCCTCCTTTCCCTTCTCCACTCAGAGTATTATTATGCTGCTGAATGGCGGTACATACCTAGGTCTTCTGTTCTTCCCAAAGATTCTTTCATTATCAAGAAAGTTACTTTACTGAATGTTTTAGAATTCAGTGCAATGCTGAGAATATCAGACAATAAAAGCTCTGAAGGCAGGCCATGGTGGCTCAGTGGCAGAGTTCTCACCTGCCATGCCGGAGACCCGGGTTCGATTTCTGGTGCCTGCCCATCCAAAAACCAAAAAAAAGCTGAGTTTTCCTTCCTTACTGTTATGTCTAAGAAATTAATTTGAAAATTTTCTTTTAATTTATACAATTAAAAAAGAAATAAGAGATGGGAAACTCCGAAATAGAAACAATCTTCAACCACACTACTGTGAACAGCCACAACAGGAAAGATTAAGAGGAGACAGCTGAAAAAACTAGGGTGGCTATCCAGGAAACTACTTAACTCCACACCTCAATTAAGGAGAGTATTCCCAAACTGGGACATACTACTAGAAAACGATGTCTAAAACAACAAAAGTAGTAAGGTTAAGAGCACCACACGATACTTCAAATCATTTTATGTCTCCAGGCCAAATAAATCATTTCTGAGTACTAGAAGAATCTGTAGAAAGACAAATGTAGAGACAAAACATAAAGATTTCTTTTCCTTTCAACTTTTCATACTCTTTAGAATACCAGAAGCCTTTCCAGAAATTACTGCAAATTCCCAATCCCTAGATTCCCTGCTCTTCATCTAACATAACAACATCAGTCCTCTGCCCATCGCTCTCCAATTCAATAGAAAATTAGTAGCTATTGAACTTCCTAGAAGACAGGGAAGGTAAAACGAAGCAAAAGTTTTCTTAATTTTTAAAAGGGTTGAGAGAAACTATGATACAATTCACAGATGATCTGTAACTAGTTTTTAATTGCCAAAAGCATGACTATGTAGCAAAAGTTAGACTATGTTGTTCTAGTAAACAAAAGGGTTAGTGAAAGTGGACTAACCATAACATGAAGTTAGTTTAATTTGCCCAATTAAAAACACAAAAGATAGTCATGTAAAAAATCCTTATTCCAGGGCAGGCCACGGTGGCTCAGAAGGTAAGAACGCTTGCCTGTTGTGCCTAAGGACCCAGGTTCGATTCCTGGTGCCTGCCCATGTTAAAAAAAAAATCCTTATTCCATATTCATGGCTACAATTATGCAGTGAAATGTGGATCAAAGCAACCAACTCCAGTCGGATAAAGAAAAACTAGTGTCAGAGTTCTTGCACCACCTATTTTGAAATGCAACGGTGGCTCAGCAGGCAAAATTCTCGCCTGTCAAGCTGGAGACTTGCGTTTGATTCCTGGTGACTGCCCATGTAAAAAAAAAAAAAATCTTAACAGCTTAGTACATTTGAAAAACAAAGGATCACAAACAGTTTAAAGGATGTCTTCTGAATTATTACTTGTTCATAATGGATGAGTCCATACAGCTGAATCAACTGCATGACTTACATACTTCTTTGGGAGTTCATTCAATATAGTAAGATGTAAACTATAATTACAATTGGAAACCAAAATATATGTTTCAATGATTAAAATATATTTCAACTGTTTTCTATGTTTGGATAACTGTATTGAGGGGAATGCAATGAAATTTTTAAAAATTTACAATGGTTCTAATACCCAGAATTATCTATATCCTTCTTCCTAAGAGCTGTCAACTGTACAAATCTTGCTTCCACCACCCAGACTGTAAAGTGTTCCACTTGCCTACTCATGAACTATATCCACAAAAAAGAAAAAGAAAATCCTTTAGGAAAAAATCCATTTCAACAAATTACCCTGCAAGTAATGTTCTATAAAAAAGTGCTTACCCCCACCCGCCGCATAGATTAATCCATTTTAAGTTTTTTTTATGAAGTTCTGAATATTTCTCTGTAATGATTTAGTCAAACCTGCAAATATTTAGCATATACCATGTGCAAAATAATGGAATGATGTTATTAATAGTCCCTGCCTTATAAGGGTGGTAAGGAATTACCATCATCTAAGAAAAAACACTTATGGTAATAACAGAAGGCAATATAAAAATTGTCAAAGAAGAATGTAGACAAATAGGTATCACAGGAAATGAAAGGAAGCAAGACCACTTTAGTTGAGCATGGTCAAAAAACATAGGCTTCCCTTATCCTCATAAAGTGTGAATTTTGACCTCTGCCCAGCACATCCCTTTCATTCATGTTTTATAGTCATATTCTATCAAATAGGCACTGATTAGCTAGGAGAAAAACTAAAGAAATGAACTGTAGCCAAATTTCTCTTCTGCTACCCCTCTCATTCTTCTTTAATGCAGACATACCATTTATTTCCCCCTTGAAAAGAAACCAATTACTGAAAAATATTCAGGAGCCTGGAAGATTTACTGGTAAAGTTTTTCCCAAATTTTCCTCATCTGCGACATTCCACACTTGAGTAGTGACTGGCACATACGCAGCATTTAAGGGTTACCTAATCATAAAGAAAAACTTCAGTTCAACTTTTAAAAAGTTCATTTCATTATCCCAATATATTGTCCCCATGATAGCTGATATAAGACTCTACCTGTCCTACTATTCTCAGGACCGATTACCTGGACAACATAAACACGAAGTTTAACAATGAAACACCGACAAAATAAAGTTCTAACAACGAAATGGAGACCTTTTTCTTTTGCATTCAGCTTTTCAAAATACAGAAAATCTAATTAATTAAGGACTTGAGGCAAAAAAGGCCTTAGTTCTATGTGATCAGCTTAAATATGAAAAACTACACCCATATTGTAGTACATTACAAATTCTAATGACTCATAAAACATTACAAGAGACCTTGGAAAATCACATGCCAATCTGCTTCGATTTACATGAGCATCTCAATTTCTTATCTGTAAAATGAACTGGACTAAATTCTAAGATACATTTAAGCTGGAAAAAAATCTTGGATTGAACAGTATGGTAATAAAATTAAGACCATGATAAAGCTATTATAAGTTTAACCTTTCTTAAGTATCTATTAAAGTTGTTGAAAAAATAAAACAGTATTAATCTTCATCTAGCTTTAAACGTAAACCAAGAATTATATAGAATTAAGGCAAATTGTATGTTTATCTGTGAATCAAACAAAATGTATTCTGATTCAAATATCAAAATATCCCAAAGTGATTTGCCCTTTAACAATTCTTTCTCATTTTAATATTTAGGTTTCAACTTTCACTCCAGAAAAAGGTACTTATATTATCAAATAAGGAAACTGTTAACTTTTACAATTCATAGCTTTACCTTTTTTAATTCAAATTTTAAATATGTCCATATATCCCATGTTCACACAAGTATATAAATACACAAATAGGGAAACAAAGTAGACATTACAGCTTTTTTCCATGACAAGGTGAACGCACAACAAAGTAATCATGCCCTCTGCATTGCAGAGTAGTTCTTGCCACCTATGGAGACGTTAACACATCAGGGATCTTAAATGTCAAGAAAAACTTCATATAGTAACCCTGAGAAAAGATTTCTACTTACAAAATAGGAATATTTTAATTTCATAATTATTAACAGAAATTCTGTACAATGGCTGCACTGAAAATTCTAAATAGAGGCACTGTAATTCAATGCTCTGGAAAAAAATGTTTTCCTCATAAAAAATAGCAACCTTTTCAAGAATAATATTAACTGCAAAGATATTAAGATTTTAGGAAGTAGTATGAAAACACTTCACTTTTGGATATCTGTTCTGGTCACATATTGGTTATAAAGTTGTCAGGCTCTTTTGCTTTTTAAGTAAGAGCACTGGTTAATCTTTCACCTACAAAAGTTGCTAGAGTCTAAACCTATTATGTTTACAAAGAGTTTAACAATTTTAAATGTCAACTATCAAAAATTCCCATGTTCTACATCAAAACTGATTACATCTTACAATATCCAATGAGCTCTCTTTTCAGGTAAAATAAAGACTCAATTTTGAAGTATCATGGCACAGCTTGGAGCCCAGTTCTGTATCAATCAAATGATGAAAAATAGGCAGTTAATCATTTAATAATCATATGTTCTCTAATCACAGTTAAAGGATTCGTAAATGGAGTTTTACACTCGAATCTATCACAGGTGCATTTCTTCTATTTGCTAAACAGTCAGGTAATCTTCATAAGTCCAAACTTCAAAAAGCACCAAGACATTTAGTTTTATTACATAATAGGATCATATTTCATCAATTTTAGGCAAGCATTCTCACTGAACAAAATGCTTAGCCTTCCTCTAATAGCTCTAATCATTAGAAAATTAACTTTCTTTTTAAATGAAGCACAATAAAATTATTTCCATTTTCTATGTAATATTACAATATCTATTTATAATTTTTGTCAAGATACTTGATTTTAGAATGCATGGTTTGGTCCAGAAATCTCCACTATGAATAGGTCAAGATTGCAATACAACTCAAGATTGCTAAATGAACTTCAGGAAAAAGACATCCAGTTGTAAATTATAACTAATTTTACTCTAGAAGTGTTTCTAAAAAGATTCCAAACTGAGCGAATTGTTTTAGAAGCGTCAGAAATTCTCACTATCGAAAAATGAATCAGTTAATTCCTTTCATACAATAAGTCATCATCTAAATATAGAAAAAATATATAGAA
Organism: Myrmecophaga tridactyla; assembly: GCA_004026745.1. Lineage (NCBI taxonomy): Eukaryota > Metazoa > Chordata > Mammalia > Pilosa > Myrmecophagidae > Myrmecophaga > Myrmecophaga tridactyla. Next base: position 10,251 of record PVIY010026416.1, read on the forward strand.
AAAATCTAAGTTAGAAATCAGATGTGCTTAATTAAATTAGGAGGAAGTCAAAATGCCTTGAGTTTCTCCAAAACTACAATACATAGTTCTAACAGCAATTAAGTCACATCTATACTGCCTGCCAACTTAACTATTTCATAAATAGATAGCTTAGATTGTGGCTTATCAGAAAAATCTATGAATTCTCAGTCATCCTAACATAAATATCTATATTGAAATGGCAATAATTAAAATATTCCATCATTAATATTTATCTTCTAATTCAAATCCCAGAAGAAAATGGAGATTTCAAGAAATTCTGAAAATTAAAAGTATTCAAGCATCAACCAAACTGACAGAATTTGTTGCATTAATTGGATTTTAATAAATACCCAAGTTACTCTCAAGTACAAACAGGATAACAAAAACTAAATCACAGGGCAGACTAAGATAATGGCCTTGGATGCTTATTTTAGCCTGAATTTCTATGTTGCTACTTTACATTTAAATATTTTTGTTACTCTACTATTCCAATTATTGATATTAATATATTTATTTCCAAATTAAAGGATTGACAAAAGTTAGAAATTTCATGATTAGTGCAGCTCTCAATTTCAAATAAAATTCAAGAAATTCAAATTATATTCCCAGTGTTCAATACTGAAGGGAAAGAGACAGAAGTATCAAATATTTGTTTTATAACTTCCTCAAACAGTAAAATAAATCAGTAAATAAGCAATTAAAATAATTAAGGCCTAAGTATCACCAACACTCTTCAACTTATTTCCCCCAGCCCAAATTTTAGCCAAATTATTAGCATCTCTGCATCTTAAGTAATACTAAAGGTGGCTAACTAATATTTTAAAATTCTACTTCCTGCAAATTCAAGATGTATAATATACAGATTATACTAGAGGCAAACAAGCAAAAGTTATCTTACCAAAAGGAAGTTATATTTTATTTTTTAAGGTAAAAAGACAAGGTAATAGAAGGTGTAATTACTCCATTTTTTGTGCCACAGATTTTTCTTTCCACCTGTAATTCCATTCTTCGGGAAGGCTTTCTCTACACACAACACACATATACACACACACACACACAAACACGCCCCTCTGAACAGAGTTGGTACACTGTCCTGTACTGAAAACATGAAACAATAGGCCGACGTGAAGATATATTTCACAGAGTGTAAGAATGGCTACTGAATCCAAAAATATTGTAGGTGTGGCTCGATTTTTTTTGTGGGGGGCGGGGAGGGCGAGGGAGGCCAGTTGGGGTGGCTGCCTGGTCTCTGCCCTCCCCCTCTGCTTTCGCTTTGTGCTCACAATGCAGCTCCTGTAAAGCGCTTCCCTCTGCCCGCAGCCGCCGCCATGTTAGACGCTCTCTCCATGTGCGCCCGGAGACCCAGGGATCGCCTCAGCCTAATCCTGACCCCCACCCAGGACACGTCAATCGTTGCAGTCTCCCCCTCTCCCCACTTTAGAGCCACCAAGGGACAAAAAGTCGCTGCCGAAAATCATCTGGGGATTGAGCGGAGCCTGAGGCTTAGGGGGCACTTAGACAATTGAAACAAAGAGGGAAACCTAAGGGGAGTCCATAAGATTAGGGGAACAACAAATCGAAAATTCACTCAAAATGGGCTCGACGGAAAAGCAATTACAGTTTATGATTTCTAAATACACCGCTCTCACGAGAATAAGCACGGATACTGAATAGGCCTCTAGTACGGAAAGGAGATAGACAAAAACCACCACTAAGGGCATAGACCGACCCCGGCCCCACGAGGCAATCGGCTGTACCCTGAAGCCCCCCAGTTCTTCCCGCCGGCCCTTGCCAAGGAATCGGGCCTCAGTAACGGCGAGAAGGGCATCACAGCTAAGTCGTGACGATACGCCCCCACCCTTACACATCTCCCTCCCTCCTAGAGGCCAAAACGCCAGCCTCACAGCAGGATGAGAGCAATAAAGAGGCCTAGAGGGCACCGCCGCGTCGGGGTCAGATGACAAGCACCTCCCTTAGAAGCCCGTTTTCTGGGCACGTAGCTCCCGGTTACAGTGAGAACGGGGCGAGGGGGAGCGGGTGGGAAAGAAGCAAGAGCCGGGTAAAGTGCCAGAGATGAAAGTGAAGGCTACAGCAATCAGGGTGGGCCCTGACTGTTATTGGGAGCGTCGAGGTCCGGTCACATCACACCCTCCCTTTCCCGCCAACTCCTGGCACCTTTTTCTTCTCCAGGTTCCGAAGTTTCTTGTCGATCACCCCGAGAATCTGCTTCATGGCCTCGGTCTGGACAGCTCCGGTGCCGGTTGCGGGGTGCTGAGAAGCCGGCGCAGCTGCCCCGGCCCCTGCCTCACTCCCAGAGGAGCCCGACGCGGGTGGCGGTCCGGACGATTTGCTGCCGCTGCCGCTGTGGCTGGTGGCCGAAGGCATCTTTACACCGTGAGGGGAGAGAAGAAAAAGCGGGAGGAAAGACAAGAGCGGCGAGTCAGAAGACGGACGGGGCGAGACGCGGGACAAAACGCGCAGCGGGCGGGAGCTTGCGCGAGCGGGTGGGGGAAGGGGGGCGGCGCGCGCCGCGAGGGCAGGAAGAGACGGCGGGCGCGCGCGCGCGACCCGCCAGCGGGGCGCCCGGCCGGGCCTCGCACTGCGCCCCGCCCCGCCTCCGGCGCTCGCCGCCGACTCGGCCTACCCGCCTTGGGGCACCGAGACTCGAGCTGGGGGCGGGGCCTCGCGGCGCTCGCCGCCAACGGCCGGTGCAACGGTCCCCACGGGGACTCGTCGCCTTCCGAGGAAGGAGGGGGAGAGGTGGAAACTAACAGGCAAAGAAGGGGTGGAGAAGGACACTGGAAATGCCGGGGGGGAGGGGAAACTTGGGGAGCAAGCCCCTCGCGAAGCTCCAACCGATCAGGAGGTAAAGAACTCTCGGGCGCAGCGGCCCTCTTCCCCTTCAGCGCCTCGGTCCGGGGTGGCGCTCACCGTGCGCGCGCGGAGGCCGGTGGAGATCCCGAGTGGGCGGCTGTGGGGGCAGCGGTGACGGTACGTTCTGGGCTGTGTTGTGCGCTCCTTGGGCGCAGGCCGCTTCGCCCCGTTCCCGCTGCACCAAGAGCCGCTGCTAGTGAGGCGGACAGCCGGGAGCGGGAGGGACTTAGCCAGCCCTCTGAGGCGGAGGGGGCGGGAGAATCAGCGGGCGGGGGCCTTCGCAGCCGCTCGGGCTGCCCAGCGCGAACGCCTGCCGCAAGTGTCCGCCAGGTATCCTCCCTGCCCAGCCCACGCCCCTGCTCTACGGGGTGGGGGGAGGGGGCGACAGGTCGCGGGGCGGGACGGCTGCGGGAACAACCCTTTGAGTTTTGAGAGAAATCGTAGCTAGGGTCCTTCAGGCGAATTCACTTGACGCCCATACGGGGACAATAGGTGTCAAGCAGCTGAATTTGGAGCTGGCGACTGCCCTGTTAAGAGCCCTTGGGACGGGGTGGGGGCATCAAAGATTTCTGCAAGTAGGGGGTGCTGGGGGTGAGTGGCGCGATCTCCATCTCTAGAACCCCTTCAGAGCAAGCAAACTCCTCCCCCAAAAGAGCTGTTGAAATAGACCCAACTCGCCGCCCCCCCAGTAAAACAATCATACAATAACCAGAGGAGTTGTCTGTAGAACACTTTGGGAATGAACGTGATTAGTGACTTTTAAGGTCTTAATACACCAGGTTCGTGTTTAAAATAATGTTAAGCTGTCCTAAGATATTTATCCAATATTCCTGGGTATTACAAATAATTAGAACTTTCCCCTTTTGTTTTAGATTTACCTAAAACTTACAAGGGAATGTTGAATGAAATACTTTAAAAAAAAATTTTTTTTTTCTTCCAGAGGATTATTCCAGCCTTATAAATTAAGCTAGGGGTATGGTGCAGGTGGGTGTGACAGCAGAAAGTGAGAAACCAAGTACTAGAAGAAAAAGTAGTGAAAGAAAATAGTGAAAATTCACCAAGCAACTTAACGTTGAATGACAACAGTAAATAACCAATTTATAACTTAAATTTAATGAAATAGAGATTTAGAAAAGGATTCTACCAAACTTTCTGTCCCTTACAGAATGAAATGAGTGAACTGGCTGGCAATAGTGCATCCTTAGGGAGCCTAGAGAAACAACAAGAGCCTCTGGCCTCAAGTTATTTCAGTCAGCTACAAAGTCTTATCTATTCAGATATTTGAGCACCTTACAGTGTACTAGGAATTTAGCAGTAGGGATAGTGAACAAAGCAAAAACCCCCTTTCTCATGGAGCTTACCTGATAAATGGAGAGAAGATAAAGCATGCTGTTAGTGAAATGGAAGAGAAGAAAAAACAATAGTCAGGAAAAGCCTCACCCAGTGACATTTAAGTCAAGATCTAAACGAAGTTGTTCTAGTTTGCTAGCTGCCAGAATGCAACACACCAGAGACAGATTGGCTTTTAATAAAAGGGGATTTATTTTGTTAGTTCTTCAGAGGAAAGGCAGCTAACTTTCAACAAAGGTTCTTTCTTAAGTGGGAAGGCACAGGGTGATCTCTGCTGGCCTTCTCTCCAGTCCTCTGGGTCCAACTTTCCCCGGGGTGATTTCTTTCTGCATCTCCAAAGGCCTGGGCTGAGCTGCAAGTACTGAGAGGAGGTATGCTGCTTGGGATGTGCTACATTGAGCGCTCTCATTTAAGCACCAGCTGATTAAATCAAACAGCATTACAGCAGAGCACGCCTCCTAGCCGATTGCAGATGTAATCAGCCACAGATGAGGTTCACACACCGTTGGCTTATGTCCACAGCAATAGATCTAGGCACCTTCACCTGGCCAAGTTGACAACTGAATCTAACTACCACAGAAGTCAAGAAGGCCAAGCAGTTTGTTTTTGGAATTAATCTTTTATTCCCTAAAGCAATCCACAGTGAAGATGGTTAGCGCTGTGAAATGCATAAACACTGAAAACTTGGATGCACATCTTTGAACACACAGGAGGCATAAACCCCAATGTTGATTTTGAAATACTATCTTATCACTTAACAGTGGATGCATGGAAAGACTAGTTGTAAGTCGTAAGATATGCTCCTTTTTGTAAAGAAGATTATAACACCTCTCATTTTTAGAGTAAACATGCTCAGAAATAAATTCTCTAAGATCTTCGGGCCTTTCAAGATCCAAGGGCTCTTAAAACCCTTCTTGAGCAATTATTCCCAAGCAGTTATCTTGAAGGAAGTAGAGGGAACATCAAGTGCTGAGCTCTGATATGGAAGTTTGCTTGGTGGGTCCAGGGAAAAGTGAGGGGGCCACTGTAGCTAGAGCAAAAAGTCGGGAGGCAAGATAAAAAGCAAAAGGGGGCCAGTGACATAAGGTCTTTTATGTCATTGTAATTTGGCTTTTGCTGAGTGAATTGGGAGTCATGGCAAGCATAATTTCAAGCAGATGAGTGATACAGCCTATGTTTTTAAGAAATTACTCTTGCTGCTCTATGACAGATTTACTGTGTGTATGCAGGTGGAGTGGGGTGAAAGGCAGTAAGAGCAGAAGCTGGGAGACCAGTTAAGAGGCCATTGAACCTCTCCCTCCAGCCAACACAACAAGCAAACTCACCACCCTCCCCCTGTCTACGTGGGACATGACTCCCAGGGGTGTAGACCTTCCTGGCAACGTGGGACAGAGTTCCTGGAATGAGCTGAGACTCAGCATCAAGGGATTGAGAAAACTTTCTCGACCAAAAGGGGGAAGAGCGAAATGAGACAAACAGTGTCAATGGCTCAGAGTATCTAAACAGAGTCGAGAGGTTATCCTGGAAGTTATTCTTGCACATTAAATAGATACCACTTTGTTAGTCAAGATGTAATGGAGAGGCTGGAGGAAAGTCCCTGAAAATGTAAAGCTGTGCTCCAGTAGCTATGTTTCTTGAAGATGATTGTATAAAGATATAGCTTTCACAATGTAACTGTGTGATTGTGAAAACCTTGTTTCTGATGCTCCTTTTATCTACCTCATCAACAGATGATTAAAACATATGGAATAAAAATAAATAATAGGAGGAACAAATGTTAAAATAACTTTAGATTGAAATGCTAGTGATCAATGAAAGGGAGAGGTAAGGGGTATGGTTTGTATAAATTTTTTTCTGTTGTCTTTTTATTTCTTTTTCTGAATTGATGCAAATGTTCTAAGAAATGATCATGGTGAATATGCAACTATGTGATGATTTTGTGAATTACTGATTTTATATGTAGAACAGAATGCTCAAAAGTTACAAACGTTTGTTTGCATTTGTTTGGTGTTTTTGGTATTTAAAAAAATTGATAAAAAATTGTATTAAAAAAGAATGTGTTTGTTGTTATTTTTAATCTAAAAATTAATTTTAAAATGTTATTTAAAAAATAAAAATTAAAAATGTCATGAAAAATTAAAAAAAAAAAAAAGAGGCCATTGAAATAATCCAGCCCAGAGGATATAACAGTGAAGATGGTGGCAAGTGTTTGGATTCTTTATATATTGTGATAGTAAAACCGGCAGGATTTGGTAGCCAGCTTTAGGTTAGTTGTGAGAAAAGTCCAAGTTGACCTAAAGTTATTTATTCATGTTTCAAGCACCTGCACTGGATTTAGCACTATGCCAGGCCTAGAGGATAGGAAAAAGTTTATAATCCTTTAGCTCCTTCCAACTCACTGTCTACTCAGCACAAGTGATTACCTGTATCACTTGGGTGTTTGTTGGAAATGCAGACTCTTTGGTCTCACCTCAGACCTATTGAATTAATCTGCATTTCCACAAGATTCTCCAGTGTATATACATTTAAGTAGCCTAGTGGGCCAGTTCTCCCCAGTCCTATACAGTCAGAAACTCCAGGGTGGAGCCCAGCAATCTGTGTTTTAACAAGCCCTCGGGGTGATTCTGATACACACTCAAGTGCACTCTGATGCACACTCTGAGTTTGAAGACGTCTAATGATTCGGCTTTGAGTTGAATGGGGCTTATGAAAAGATGCGCCAAGAAAAGGCAGAAGAGGCCTTTCCCTGGCACATTGTCCAAGCATAAAGACTCATGGTCAGCTAAATTAAGCTTTTCCTCAAGGAAAAAGGAAAGCAAATTGTTGAGAGGGAATAAATGAGTCAACACAGATGGCAAAAATTCTCATTTGGGGGTCGATCTCATAGCTCATAGTATAATCACAATAAACTAGATTATTAAATAGGTTATTCTTAAAACAGGAGCCTGCAAACTACAGTCCCTGAGTCCAGTAGCCCTTTATCTGCTTTTATAAGTAAAATTTTATTATGACACAGCTGGATCCATTCATTTAGTATCTTCTCTGCCTCTTTTGTGCCACACCGGAACAGAGTTGAATAGTAGTGACAAAGATATTATGATCTTCAAAACCTATTATTTGTATCCTTATTTTATCATTTATGGAAGAAGTTTGCCAATCCTTAGCTTAACAAAAATGGTGCACATCCGTGGCAGTTCCGCAGAAGATCTGTTCCTAGTAGATTCAGGCTGATGGAGAAGCCATCTCTCAAATGTGACTGATCACTATGCTATGAGGAAAGAGAATGCAGGAGTATTTCGAGTTGTCCAATTTCCAGGCAGGTAAACTTGGGTCACTTCTGGTTACTCATTGGCCAGAGGCTGTCACGTGACCCCATACAACTATAGGGGCTCAAGAGATGCTATCCTATCAGCTATGTAGTAGGAAGTGGGAGAACCAGAAATGTTTGCTGAGCATACATAACTGTCATGCTTTCACTTTCTACATTTCAACCCAAACCCATTTTCTTGGTGTTCTGACATTCTTGCAATTTACCTGTTCAACAAGCTGTAGAAAACAATGAATTCAAAGCAAAGAAGTATCTTCAGGCAGACTTCCTGCCCAGCACAATGCCATGGTCTCAGCAAACTGAGCTTCTCTATTTCCTGCTTGATGGGATAAGGCTAGTGTTTATGTGACTTTTAAAACTTTACTATGATCCTCCCGACTTTTTTCCCTACTCCAAAGTCATGTGAATATCTTGGGGTCATTATAGCTGAAGAAATTGTAAAATTAAAGGATTTAAAAAAAAACGAACAGTAGTGCAGCAGAATATGACCGTAAATGAAAAAACTTTCACTAAAAACCTTGACATTAAAGTTATACCCAATGCTAATATATTTTAATATCGCAAACCTCTCAAGCTGATATTTACTTGATTAATTCATTATACCACAGCACTCTGAAGTCTCTACAGTTACAGGAAGTGAATATTTGGCACTACTTCTCCAGATCATTTTGGCAAAATAGAACTGTTGCTTTAACTTGAGTCACCCAAAAAGCTACTGCCAAGTTTAATTGTAACAAAGGAGGAGAACTTTGATCTGAATTACATTAACCTCATCTCTGTATAAGGTTGACAGTGAGAAACCTGGCCTAGGGGTGAACTACACTGCTCCCACAACTAAGGCTCTGAAAGCCTCTTAAATTTGTTTTTAAGTCATTTTACTAATGACAGTAGACATTTCTATCATAATTTTTCCAGTACTGTCTTTTTACGATAATCTTTGTAATAATATGTGTCTTTGTATGTGTCCATGAGCCATCACTACACCATGAGCTTTGCAAAGGTAGAAAGTAATTGTTTTTTCATCTCTGTATCCTCAGAAGCAATTTTTGTCAATAAATATTGCCTGCTGTAATTACACATCAGTGGCGTTGATATTATAATTGGTCTTCTAGCTCCCTTATATAATTCTACTTCTTGCTCCCTTATATTGTGTTCATCAGCTGAAGTAACATTCTTTGCCACTTAGATTTTGTTATGCCCTTCTTTTCTTAATTGTAATATATTAGACTAAGAAATGCAGTTCATATTTTGTAGAGGTATATGTTCAGAATAGTTTCAAATTTCATAAAATACTGTTGTCTCTTATTGCACAATAAGAGTATTAATGAATACTCTTAAAAGCTATGCACTACATTCAACATAGAATGGAAAATACTTTGACCATAGGCAGTAAAATCAGTATAGTTATTATGTGAACGGTATATTCTCTTAGCTTTATGTTTCTCTTTCAGTGGTTCTCAAGCAGGGCCAATTTTGCACATATACCCCTCCCCACAAAGGAATGTTTAGCAAAGTCTAGAGACATGTACGGGTTTTTTTAAAGGAATTTTATTTTCAATGTAGAATCATATAGCAAACCATCAATAAATACAAATACTCTGGAGACATTTTCAGTGATCACAGTTTCAGGGAGAGTGCTACTGACATCCAGTGGGTAGACGCCAAAGATATTCCTAAACATCTTATAATGCAGAGAACAACACAGACTTATCCAAGCCCAAATATTATTAGTACTAAGGCTGAGAAACCCTGTGCTATTTTATGAGACCAAAAATGTAGTCACTTGTTCCAGCACTTTACAAGTAAAATACTGAGATGACACTGGCGAAAGTTTGCCTTTAGGAATAGTGTGAAAGAACATAAAACTGAACTATAAACTGTTGATCATTTAGCATCTTGGCGACTGATACACAGTCATGGTCTTTTTCAGGCAGGGCATGTTATGTCATTTCTCCCCTAAACACACTATGCTCTGTGAACAATAATCTGGGGAAAATTACCTCCTTCAAGGTGACAACCCTACAAATTTTAAAGGGGATAAAAATGTATCAAAATTAGATACTAGAAGAACATAATATATAGGTGATTAGCTTATTCAGTCTTGCTTCTATAACTGGTCAAGATATGTATTTTCTGAATGATTTTCAAGATTAATTTTCAGATGAGTAGAACATATGGAATAAAAATAAATAATAGGGGGAACAAATGTTAAAATAAATTAGTTTGAAATGCTAGTGATCAATGAAAGGGAGGAGTAAGGGGTATGGTATATATATATTTTTTTCTGTTTTCGTTTTATTTTTCTGTTGTCTTTTTTATTTTTCTGAATTGATGCAAATGTTCTAAGAAATGATCATGATGATGAATATGCAACTATGTGATGATATTGTGAATTGCTGATTGTGTATGTAGAACGGAATGATCATATGTTGGGAATGTTTGTGTTTCTTTTCATTTTTTAAAAAAATTTAAAAATTAATAAAAAAGATTTAAAAAAAGAATAACTTTCACAACCTCCCCCTACATTAATGCTTTACCCTTCAGGTGCTGATAACTTCTTATCTTGAAGGTCCAAGAACTTGATTTAAACGTTTCCTAAGTACTAAATCACTAAATTAAAGATATGAAAAATGTTATCGGAGGATGTATGTCCTATATTTTTTCTTATAGAGATTTTTAATGGATGTAGGATTTTCAGAGAGGTAGACATATGTAAGCCCCTCCATCACCACCACTAATTCTCATCCTTTATTCAGTGTTTCTCAAAGTGGATTATGACCATCAACTCAAAATCACAAGAAGTTCTTGCTAAAAATGCAGATTCTGGGACCCCACCCCAGACATTGAATCTTTGTCCCTGATTCTGAGATTTAGGAATATGCATTTTAAAAATCAAACTTTGCTTTTACGTATGCATGCTTGTGAATCCCTGCTCTGTGAAAGCATAGTGTATATGCTACTCATTTTCACAAAAATGTTAAGAATTATTCTTTTCACTGTGTCCTGTTAATCTTTCTTCCCATGAAGTCTGTAAGGATCTCATAAGTAGAGCATATTGACAAGCAAGGTAGAAGAGGACAGCAACCTCTAGTTGCTGATTCAGGAAACTTGCTGATTCTAAGATGGGAGAGAAAATGTTAAGAGAATTATGCTGAAGAAAGAATCCAAACATTTTTGGATGGATGAATGGAAGGTTAGGGTAAGGAAAATTTCCTAACTCAGGAAATTTGTAGGGCCTGCTAGTGTGTATTATAATTGAAAAGCTGATGACGTACAAAAAAAAAAAAAAGGAGGACCAATTAGAGCAATAGTGTTAAAACTTGAGCCTGCATCAGAATCGCCTGTAGGGCATGTTAAGGCTCTGTTTGCTGGGCTCCACCCCAAGAGTTTCTGACTGAGTAGATCTTGGGTTGGGCAGATGATTTATTTGCATTTCAAACAAGTCCTTTTGTGATGTGCTGCTGCTGGTCTTGAGACCACACTTTGAGAACCACAGGATTAGAGGGAAATTTTTAAATACTTTATTTGAAACTATTGGAAGAAGGAAAAAACTGAGGGGAAGAAGAAATTTAAGTAATCAAAGGTGACAGTAGTATACTAGAATATGTTTTATGATGTTATTTTTTGTTTGTATTTTCCTCTTATAGAGGCCAGCAGAGAAAAATATAGAAAAGAATATTGGACATATTCCACTCAGATTTTCATTTCCAGAACTCTGTGAGGGAAGGAATCAGCACTCTTTTCTCTAGGACTTCCTTACAAAAACAAAATACCTCTGGCAGCCCTATGGAACAGTAAACATCATATTCCTTGGTGTTCCTTGGAGCTAGAGCTGGTGATGCTTCTCTTTATGGATGTTATGCTAATTAACACCCTCCTAAAGAAGAAAGGGCTAGTTCCTTAAGACTGATCAGGAAAGTAAAGTTATGATGAGGGAAAATTAGAGGTGATAATGTTATATAACAAGAAAGAAAAAATAACATGTAAACTATAATTTTTTAACCTGTGTTTTTTTTAATTCCAAGGGTAACGTGTTTGTTGCAAATAATTCACTTAAATAATTTTTGAAAAAATTGAAACTTTTAACTGTGTTTTAAGATAACTTTACTGAGATATAATTTGCATACCATAAAATTTACCCCTTTTAAAGTGTACAGTTCAGTGATTTTTTTAGTATATTCACAAAGTTGTGCAACAAATATCACTACTATCTAATTTTAGAACTTTTTTTCATCAAGAAGTAAATCTCTGCCCATAAGGGTCACTCCCCATTCTTCCTTTTTTCCAGTCCCTGGCAACCATTAACCTACTCTCTATTTCTATGAATTTACCTATTCTGAATGTGTAATATAGATGTAATTACATAATAAGTGGTCTTTTGTGTCTGGTTTCTTTCACTTAGCATAATGCTTCCAGAGATCATCCATGTTGCAGTGTGTATCAGTACTTCATTCCTTTTTATGGCTAAATAATATTCCATTGAATGGATATGCCACATTTTGTTTATCTGTCAGTTGATGGGCATTTGTTTTCCACTTAGCTATTATGAATAATGCTGTTGTGAATATTCACATATAATTTTTGTGTAGACGCATATTTTCCATTCTCTTGGATATACACCTGGGGGTGAAATTGCTAGGTCCTATGGTGACTCAATGGTTGACCTTTTGAGTATCTGCCAAACTGTTATCCAAAGTGGTTGCACCATTTTACAATCCCACCAGCAATGTGTAAAGGTTCCAACTTTCATACATCCTCACCAATACTTGATATCTTCTATCTTTTTTTATTATAGCCATCCTACTAGGTATACTTCAATGAGAAGTGATATCTCATTATGGTTTGATTTGCATCACTGGGTGTGCCACTTTGAAAATATTATGTACCCCAGAAAAGTCATGTTTTAATTCTGATTCCATGTAGTGGATGCAGCCATTTCTTTTCATCCTGATTTAATAATATAGGTTGGAATCTTTGATTAAATTATCTCCATGGGGATGTGACACACCCTATTGTGGGTATTAATTTTTTATTACATGGAGATGTGACTCCACCCATTCCAGGTGGGTCTTGATAAGTTTGCTGGAATCCTTTAAAAGAAGAAACATTTTGGAAAGAGTCAGAAATGACAGGAGCTGACAGAAATGACAGAAGCCTCACAGCTGACAGAAACTTCACAGCAGAGTTGACACTGATACAGACATGTGAAGAACAGAGACACGGATGGTTGGAGATGCTTGGAGCCCAGCAGATGTTGCCATGAGATGTTAAGCAAGTCAGAACCTGGAAAGAGCCAAGGGAAGCCAAGAGATGAAAGCCAGCCCTGGAGATAAAGTGAGGAACCCCCAAAGGAACAGAGGCTGAAAGCAACAGAGCTCAGGAGCAAAGGACCAGCAGGTGCCAGCCACAGAGGTGTTCCTGACCAATCAACCTTACTTGAGTGAAAGTAGCTTCTTGTTGGTGCCTTAATTTGGACACTTCCACTTCCTTCGAACTGTAAACTTGTTCGAAGTTTTATTAAATTTCCCTTTTTAAAAGCCATTCCAGTTTCTGATGTATCACATTCCAACAGCTTGCTAACTTACACACTGGGTATCTTTAAACAAGGATTAGTTTATTCCCTCTTTGCGGAAGTTTAGATGTGGTTTTGCCAGAAAGTAGGGTGTGCTAGTTTGAAACTGTTATGTACCCCAGAAAAGCCATGTTCTTTTAATCCTGATCCAGTATTCTAGGGTGGGGCCTTTTGATTAGATTGTTACCATGGAGATGCAGCCCACACAATTGTGGGTGGGACCTTCAGATTAAATGGAGATGTGACCCTGCCCACTCAAGGTGGGTCTTAATTAGGTTACTGAAGTCCTTAAAAGAGCTGACACAAACACAAACATTTGGAAATGTTTGGAGTGCCGACAGAGGAGCTTAGAGAAACTATATGAAACCAGGACACAGACCCTTGAAGAGAAGAAATCTCTGGCCCCAGGAGGTGCTAAACTAAGAGATGAAACCCAGAGTTTTGTCCTGGAGAAGCTAAATGAAAGCCCACAGATGCTTGGAGAGAAAGCCACTGGACTCAGAAACTGGAAGCAGTGAACCAGGAGCAAGGACCTCAGATGCCAGCCACTTGTCTTCCTATGTGACAGACATTGGCCTTTCTTCGGAGTCAAGGTATCTTTCTCTGGATACCTTCATTTAGACATTAGTATGGCCTTAGAACTGTAAATTTGTAACTTTATAAATCTCCTTTATAAAAGCCAATCCATTTCTGGAATATTAAAATCTGTCAGTTTTAGCAAACTAAAGCACAGGAGAAATACAATCATATTTCAAAGTCTCTTTTTTTCTGAAAAAATTATCTTTAATATAAGGAAAATGCACAGCAAAACAGAGCTGAAAAAGGGGTGTGTGTAGATTTGGAAAAATTTACTCACAAAACAAGCTGCCCAAACATGGCTTCCTGCTGGGGAGGAGAAGGATTTGGCCCTTGTCTCACCTGCCTTTCCTAATTCAAAGAAACCTGCTCCTAGCAGGGCTTGGCCCAGGGAACCCCATTTTCCAATCTCTTGTCTTCCTGGGAGTTTGGGAAAGGTTGTAGAGTTCTCAGTCTTTCAGGATATAGACAATAGTATGAAGAAGAAGGAAGAATGTTATAGCCATTTGTTCCAGTGTGTTCTCCATGCCTGTGAAGCTGTCCCCAGACCCCTCCCTCAGTACTTGTTGATCCCAAAGAGACGAACCCCATGGAATTGGAGCAACTTAGGCAGCAGAATACTGAGCAGTGAGGCTGTGTTGATGAAGAGGTGAGCAGCATCACACTTGATGTAGAAGCTGACCGGGAAGTAAAGTACAATAGGAGATATGCAAAGGAACTGCAGGAATAGGTGAACTGGAGCCCATAGTCCATTTACTCCCAGTGTTTCAGGAGTTTCAAAGGGTGTCCTTTCACCGTATGTAGAAAGACATACATAGCCCAGTTATGGATGACGTTGGTCATGGCCCAGATGACAGGAATGCTGAAGAAGGGGGTGCTGAGTAGAACTACATGCAACAATCCAACCAAATGATGTAGGCCAGCCAGATGCCACAGCTATTCATCACTCATGTGCTGGGATTTACTTGACCATGTGCCGCCCCACATTCATCCTGCCAGTTTCAGTGACCCCTCGGTCTTGGGGCACAGCACTCACTTCCACACCTGTGGTCTACTGCAAAGTCTCTTTTAACTTTATAAGATTGTTACAGCTCTGGTATATACATTGCCAGTCAATGCTATAAAAAGCACCTATATAGCAAGTCCTTAGGAAAGTACCAGAAGAATAGCACTGGCTGTGCATAAACACTCAAACATAACTGATGGTTAGGATTCACTTAAACTTAGGTAGATAGATGAATGCTTACCTAAAAGTTTGATTGAGAAGCACTGGGAAAACCTCCCAGCCCATATTACTTTTCTAGCAGACTGTTCATTCAACCAACGCTACTAAGTACCCAATATGTACTAGGCACTGTACATACTGAAGCACAATGTTGAATAAGACAGAGTCCTATGCTCTCAAGGAAATCGGCATTTAGAAGCCTGGACAGATATATAAAGAAACAAAATTCAGTGTAGTATACCCTGGTGAGGTACCACTGTGCTGTGATCAAAGTGGATAAAATTTAAAAACTGAAACAAACAAGTAATGGCAAGTATGATGAGCAACCAGAACTCTCATACACTGCTGGTAGAATATAAATTGACCCAGGTACTTCAGAAAACTATTTGACAGTATCTACCAAAGCTGAATATTCACATACCCTATGACCCAGATATTCCACCTTTAGGTATTTACCCAATAGAAATGCATATATATGATAACTAAAAGATGAGCAAGAATGTTCATCGCAGCATTGTTCTTAGTAGCCAAAAATAGAAACAACTTAATTGTCTATCATGAATAGGGTAAAGAAATGGTGTATTCATGCAATGGAATACTATATATCAGTTAAAATGAACAAACTACTGCTAACAACATGAATATATTTGACTTTAATACCCATAATATGGAATCAAAGATGATGGGCACGAAAGAATATGATACATTAAAAAAAAATGGGCAAACCAGTCCATGGCCAAAGAAATCAGAATAATGGTTACTTTTGGGGTTAAGTAATGACTTGGAGGGAACACAAGAAAGGCTTTTGAGATCCTGCTACTATTCTATTTCTTGAGCTAAATGCTTGTTACCATGTGTTTTCACTGTGTAAAAATCATTAAACCCTATGCTTATAGTTTGCACACATCTATAGGTGTATTGTACTTCAACAAAAATTTCTTCCTAAAATATTTCAGTTTATGAACAAACTGGTGTAAATACATACAACATGTAACAAAGATGGCACTTAAACAGGAAAGTTCAGCTCTTTAGAGGGATGGAATCCAAAAAGGCCCCCTGGAAATGTTGCCTAAGCTGGATTTTGAAACATAATTTTCATAAGCTTACAAGGCAGACAGAGGAAAGAAGAAAGGCATTGTAGACAGAATGAACAGTATGCTCAAAAGCACATGGAGGAATAAAATAGAATAGAGTCTTTTAGGAATCAGAATCATGAACAATTCAATATTACTGGAGTATTAATTGGGGAGTGTTCTACTTTGCTAGCTGCCGGAATGGAACACACCAGAGATGGATTGGCTTTTAATAAAAGGGGATTTATTTCATTAGTTCTTCAGAGGAAAGGCAACTAACTTTCATCTGAGGTTCTTTCTTACATGGGAAGGCACGGGATGATCTCTGCTGGCCTTCTCTCCAGGCCTCTGGGTTCCAACAACTTTCCCTGGGGTAATTCCTTTCTGCATCTCCAAAGGCCTGGGCTGAGCTGCGAATGCTGAGATGAGGTATGCTGAGCTGCTTGGGCTGTGCTACATTGAGCTCTCTCATTTAAGCACCAGCCAATTAAGTCAAACATCATTCATTGCAGCAGGCACAACTCCTAGCTGACTGCAGGTGTAATCAGCAACAGATGAGGTTCATATACCATTGGCTAATGTCCACAGCAACAGAACTAGGTGCCTTCACCTGGCCAAGTTGACAACTGAATCTAACTACCACCGGAAGAGATAACAGGAGGAGCTGTAGATAATAAGACTAACCAGGCAAACAGAAACCAGGTCATGAAAACTCCCTATGTCCCATCTAAACAGCTTGAGCTCAAACTGTAAGTCTTAGCCTTTTTATGGATATATATTCTCCAGAAGTTCTGATTAAAATTATAGACTATCTCACCAGGAAAATTCTGTGTACAGTTCACATGACCATTTAGTTTATGAATCTCATATTTAAAATCTTGTCCTTTTGGGCAAAGAATAAAAGAGTATTTGCAAAGTCCCCTGGAGGGATTCGGGAGAAAGGAGGAAATATTAAACGTCTCCACTGGGGAATTACTGATATTCTCGTAAGCACTGGGACAACCAATTTGATAGGCCTCAATCTTGGGGCTCACCTCTATGAAACTTATTCCTGCAAAGGATAGGCTAAGCCTACTCATAATTATGCCCAAGAACCACCCCCAGAGGACCTCTTTTGTTGCTTAGATGTGACCTCTCTCTCTAAGCCAACTCGGCAGATGAACTCTCTGCCCTCCCCCACTACGTGGGACATAACTCCCAGGGGTGTAAATCTCCCTGGCAATATGGGACATGATTCCCAGGAATGAGCCAGGACCTGGAATCATGGGATTAAGAAAGGCTTCTTGACCAAAAGGAGGAAGAGAAATGAAACAAAATTAAGTTTCAGTGGCTAAGAGATTTCAAATGGAGTTGAGAGGTTATTCTGGAGGTTATTCTTACATGTTACATAGATATCCTTTTTAGTTTTTAGTGTATTAGAATAGCTAGAAGGAAATATCTGAAACTGTTGAACTGTATTCCAGTAGTCTTGAAAATAATTGTTTAACTATATAGCTTTTATAATGTGACTGTGTGATTGTGAAAACCTTTTGACTGACACTCCCTTTATTCAGGGTATGAGTAAAAAAATAAGGACAAAAAATAAACAATAGGAGGGATAAGGGGTAAAAAAAAATTGGGGAGATTGCAATACTAGTGGTCAATGAGAGGAGGGGTAAGGGGTATGGGATGTATGTGGCTTTTATTTTCCTGGAGTGATGCAAATGTTCTAAAAATGATCATGGTGATGAATATACAACTGTACGATGATATTGTGAGCCCCTGATTGTATAATTTGGATAGACTGTATGGTGTGTGAAGATATCTCAATACAAATTCTTTTTTAAAGAATCCTATCCTTGCAGTAGATGATAAAATTAAAGAACTTGAAGCAAAAAAGAGGCATAGTCAGATTTATATTTTAGAAAAATCAGTGACTCCAATACAGAGGTTGGATTGGAAGCTGAAGTAGGATGACCAGTAGGAACTGATTAAAATGGTAAAAGAATGAAGACTGTTTCAAAGATGGATTCTAAGGATATCCGCAGTGAGAATCATTAAGGACTGTTGACTGATTAGATGTGAGGATTGAGGGGGGATGGTAGCTTCTGGGAATGTCTGTGTTTCCAGCTTGGGAGCTTGAGTTAGTCATGCCACCTACTGAAGACAGGAACTAGAGAATGTCAAGGGCATTTTAGTTAAAAAATGAACTAAGGCAAATGTACTCCTTGGAAAGGGGTATGCCACATCCCAACCATGTGGGTTTCAAGTCCGCTCTGATTGTTGGCCTTCCCTGGCACCATGTGCATCCGGACCTCATGTGAGACCAGAACAGATCAATTTGTAGGCACTAATTTACAAAAGGATTAGGGCAAAACCTTGAGAAATAAAGGCAGAATCGGACACCTACCAGCGTTCCTTATCCATGTGTATGAACTAAAAGCTGTGAAAGGCAGGGCTCTAACATTTGAGGCCCGGGTCCACCGTGGCAGTCACCCATCAGCTGAATGTAACTCTTAAGAAGAAAGCTTCTTCTTTTCACCAATTGAAAAATGGTGTTCTACCAGGATTAAAAACACAACAAAATGAAAGAGGAAGTGAAATACTTATTCTTTCTCTGAGTAAGGATTACCCTGTTCTAGTGGGTGGATATTTGTGCCTGGTCACTACAGATCAGAGAGCAATGGGTAAGGACCACACGAAGGTGGAGGACGGGGTAGAGTCTGGTGTTTTAACGGTCACAGCAGATAGAAGAATGTAGGCAGATTTTCCATTCCCATTTTTTAAGGTAATCTGAACTTTAGGAAGCTTCAGGCTGTCACACAAGTAAGACCAGTTGAAGCCTCTAAGTCAACTGATTTGAACATTGAGAAGAATGTGACCTCATTCACCCCAGGGGAGTGAAATAGGATATATTAGTTTAATCAGATTTGCATTTTTAAAAGATCACTCTGACTGCTTTATAGAAAATAGACCAGAGGGAGGAAAATATGGGCACAGGAATACAAGATGCTGCTGTAGTCATTGAGGTTAGAGGTGATAGTAGCTTGAACGAAAGACTGGCAGTAGATATGAAGATAATTCGATGAGTTTAATATATATATTTTAAAGGTAGGATAAACAGAGCGTGGTAATTGATTATGTGGGTGGGGTCAGGGAGAGAAAGGAGCCACAGGTTTCTAATTTGTGCATCTGGGTGGATGGTGGAACCATTCAGAAGGTCCAGATGGATTGCAGGTAGATCGAGTTCTGTCTTACACATGATAAATTGGTAGAATTTATAAGACATCTACGTGGATTTACTAAGCAGACATTTGAGCAGGTCTGGAGTTCAGAGGAAAGGTCCTGAGTAAACTTTTTTTTTTTTTTTTTTTTTTAACATTGGCAGGCACCAGGAATTGAACCCAGGTCTCCAGCATGGCAAGTGAAAACTCTGTCTGCTGAGCCACTGTGGCCTGCCCCTGATTAAATATTTAATGTGCAATTAATTCACATATGGATTGTAATTGAAGCCACCCACTGAGATATTAAAGAGAAGAGGCCCTGGGACAACATCAAAATTTAAAGGTTATATAGATTAGAGGAGTCAGTAGAGGAAGCTGAGAAGTACAGGGAGAAAATCAGGAGAGTGTGGTGTCACACAAGTCAAAGGGAGAGACTTAAATAGTCCACTGTATTAAATGATTCTGAACAGTCAAGACAGGGGCTGGAAAATTTGTTGATTTTAGCTGGGGTGGGTTATGATCTAGTTTGCTAGCTGCCTGAATGCAATATACCAGAATCAGGACAGCTTTTAAAAGGAGGAATTTATTAAGCTCCAAGTCCACAGTTGTAAGGCTATGAAAATGTCCCATTTAAAGCAAGGTTATAGAAATGTCCAATCTAAGGGCATCCAGGGAAAGATTCCTTGGTTCAAGAAGGCTGATGAGGTTCAGAGTTTCTCTCTCAACTGGAAAGGCACATGGCAAACATGGTGGCATCTGATAGCTTTCTCTCCCGGCTTCTTGTTTCACGACGCTCCCCCAAGGGCGCTTTCCTTCTTCATCTCCAAAGGTCTCTGGCTGCACAGGCTCTGGTAGTTCAGATGGCTATCTCATCATTCTAAAAAGGACTCTCCAAAATGTTTCCTCTTTTAAAGAATTCCAGTAAACTAATCAAGACCCATTTGAAATGGGTGGAGTCACATCTCCCTCTAATCCAAGGTTAATACCCACAACTGGGCGAATCACATCTCCGTGGAGATAATCTAATCAAGCTTCCAACCTATAGTACTGAATGGGGATTAGAAGAAATGACTGCTTCCACAAGATGAATCCAGAGTAAAACATGGATTTTCTGGGGTACATAAATCCTCTCAAACAGGCACAGGTTATATAATATTTTAACAATTTATATGGCTTGGGCACCAACCAATCAGAATGAATGTTAGCCCTATGGGAGCAGGATGAGGAGGACCTTTGCTATGCCTGCCATTAACCCTTTGGGAACTAGATGATGGGGAGGTCTTGAGGTTCCTGAGGAAGGGGCTTGAGGCAGTGAGCAGGGAAGAGGTACTCAAGGGGGATTAGGGAGGCAGCTCTTTATAAATTGGAACAAAGGTATTTCAATGATTTATTAGGAAGTATGGGCATACTTATATGCCTCAGCTGAATGTTATTTGTGGTTTTAGCAGCAAGAGATCATTGGTGACTGCTTAGTTTGCAAGCTGCCAGAATGTGATATACCAGAAACAGAACAGCTTTTAAGGAGCAATTTATTAAGTTGCTAGTTTACAGTTCTAAGGCCATGAAAATGTCCAAATTGAAGCAAGGCTATAAAAATGTCCAATCTAAGGCATTCAGGGAAACATACCTTGGTTCAAGAAGGCCAAGAAGGACATTCAGGGTTTCTTTCTCCTCTGAAAAGGCGCATGGTGAGACCTCTAGCTTTCTCTTCATTGGCTTCCCCGGGGCTCTGTCCATTCTGGTGGCTCTCACAGCTCTGCAGTTTTTTCCAAAATCGTTCCTTCTTAAAGGGCTCCAGTAAGCAACCCCACCTTGAATGGGTAGAGACACATCTCCATGGAAACCATCTAATCAAAAGTTACCATCCACAATTGGGTGGGTCACATCTCCATGGAAACAATCAAAAAGCTGCCATCCAGCAATATTGAATGAGGATTAAAGGACATGGCTTTTCTGGGGTACATAATAGCTTCAAACCATCACAGGGACCTTGGTGAAAGATCTCTCTCACTGCAACAGTGGGAGCCAAAGTCAGGCTCACATGGGTTAGGGAGGTGACTAGAGGGTAGAGTGAGTGAATGTAGACAACTCTTCAAATATGTTTGCCTTTGGGATAGATAGGATTGGAGATGAGAGGTGGGGGGGGCATTATTTGTTTATTTTTAATGTGTTGACAGAGACTTGAGCATGAATGAATGGTGAGCACAGACTACTTATACTGAGGCACACACCTCTTTAATATGGATAGACCAGAAGAAGATAATTGTGCAGTTATGGAGGCTGAAAACTGAAGGATTTCCTATCCAATGGATTCTATTGTGAAGTAGGTGAGAATGAGAAAGGATGTTAGGGATCGGAAGTGGGTGAACTAATAGAGAAAAGTACAGAGAAAGCATATGGTCATCTCCCCAGTTGAATACCTTCGTCTTCCAACTGGACCACAGAAGCAGTCCCCTCACTGTCTCCCCACTCCATCTGTGCCTCCTCAGTATATTTTCTATACTGTAGTCATATTGTTCTTTTCAAAAGGAGATCAGACCATTTCCATCAGTTGCTTCAAACTCTTCAATGGCTTAACAGAGTCCTTGGAACAAAGTTCCAAGCTCTTGTGTTTATATGACCTTCATGATGTAGCTTCTGGATTCCTTCCCAACTTCATCACCTACCATTTTCTGTGTCCAGCCATGCTGTCACCTTCCTATTCCTCTGACATGCCACTCCCATTCCAGGGTCTTGGTACCTGCTTTTCTGTATCTAGAGGGTCCTCTGAGAGGGCCACACAACTTGGTTCCCACCTCATTCAGGTGTCTGCTCAAGTGTAATCTCCTCAGAGTGACCTCCCTGACCATTGAATTTAAAACAGCACCCCCTTCCCATTTCTATCTAACCCCTTTCCTGCATTTTTTTTTTTTAGCACTTATCATGAACTGGAATATATCAAATGGCTACATGCCTATTGCCTACAACTACTCTCGAATAGAACTCCCCTAGAATATAAAGACCAGGGCCGTGAACTGCCCTGTCCATTTTGTATGTTCAGTGTGTATAAAAGATGTCACAAAGAAATGCTTAATCAATATCTGGTTTATAGATGGCTGATGATGACCATGATTGGTTTTTTGCCCAGAGTAGTGATGAAAGAACATAAAGAAAAAGTAAATGAGGATAATTGCAAAAGATTGAAATAATAAATCATCCGATCAAAGCTGGGTAAGGAACCAAGGAGAGGACTTCACAGAAAGTGCAAAAGGGGAAGTTTGGGAACTAGTTATTCCAGAAAGGCTGAAGAATGGTCACAGTGGGAACAGCTGAGCAAGCAAGCTATTATATAAAAATCTGTGGTTGGGAAATGGAATGCTTGTATTTATGATTTTGAAGGTGAAGCAGTTTCAGGTGGCACAAGGTTCTGTATCTAACTGTGGGAATCGATGGTAGAGAACAAGGGAGAAATCACTGGAGATAAGGTGGTTACGAAATTCAGAGGTAAAGGTGTTAACCATCATTATGGACTTTGAAATGACCCAGGATAGGCCTGGCACAAAAGACTTGAATGATGAGAAGGGGGAAAGGTAGTATAATCACAGGGCATGAGCCTCAAAGGAATAGGAGTTTTTCTAAGAGGATAGTGAAGAAGTAATGGTCTAGAAATACTGATGGAGAGAAAGCAGGACACAAATCTTTTCTGTGGTAAATAGATGTGAGTAAAGATTCACCATCACAGATGGCTAATCTAGAAGAGACAGGTTTCAATAAAGACAAGGAGGAATGAAGAGCATTCCTAGATGACGTGGAGGATGTAGGGGAATTTGCTGGTCACAGAGCAGGAGCTCTAGAAAGCACATTGGAGAAACCAGGGGGACAGAGTATGAATCATAGCAGTAGGGAACAGGTTCAGGAAAAAGGAAATATGGCCTATTATGGGAGTGATGGTAGGCTGCAGTAATTCTCGAACTTTAATGTGCAGCAGAATCATGAGGAGGGTTTGTTAAAACACACATCACTAAGCCCTATTCCAAGAGTTTCTGATTGAGTAGATCTGGGGTAGGGCTTGAGAATTTTGCCTAACAAGTTCCCAGGTGATGTGGATGCTTCTGGTTCAAGGATCACATTTTTAGACCACTGATGTAATGGAAGACCAGCAATTAATTTGGCAATGAAAACAGGGATAAGAGGGCAGAGTGACTTAGTTCCAGTAATCTCCTGGAGGACATCAGGCTCTTGGTCAGTGAAATTGTAGGGCTCGGCACCAATGACTGGTCTTAATTCAAATGATGTCAACTTGGCCCCACAGAATATACACTGGGGCCCAGGAATTTTTACTGTAGGGTATCCACTTCAGAAGTCTAACACAGAGCACTACCTTGTGAACTACAGGGTATTTATCCAGAGTCCAGTGGAATTAGGATAATTCCAGACTGAGGCTGCATATGAGTAGAATGGTTGGGGTTTGGATTGTGAAGTCTCAACAGTGATATACTTAGGTTAGTCTGGCTCCTCTAACGAGCAACAATGGTGTTTGAAGCAACTAAGGGCAGTCAGGCATAGTTAACTTGAGCAAAACAGCAGTGACGGAGACCTACATATAAGTCTCAAGTCTCAGACTTCACAAGCTGGTTTATATATATGAAGTCACCATCACACCACTACTCCAAGTCAAGATATTCTGAGACCTTACCTAAATGACTAACAGGGATTCCAATCATTTCCAGGTTTTCCCTGAAAATATTTGGAAGGGTTGGAGGCCCAGCTTTTTAAAAATTTTTTACTTAAAAATTTTTTCTTTACTTTTTTTATTGTATGATATAACATACATACAAAGCAAAGAAAGGAAAAAAGCTTTAGTCTCCAAAGCACTCTTCAACAAGTAGTTACAGGACAGATGTCAGAGATTGTCATGGGCTACCATACCATCATCTCAGGTTTTTCCTTTTAGCTAGCTGCTCCAGAACATTGGAGGCTAGAAGGAATAAATATTTTTTGTCATCACAATCATCTTTTTTTCTTTTGTGTGTGTGTGTGTGTGTGTGAGAAAAATAACATATCTACAATAAAGAAATAAATTTCAAAGCAAACACAACAGTTGCAGAACAGATTTCAGAGTTTGGTATGGGTTACAACTCCATAATTTTAAGTTTTTATTTTTATTTTTTTTTACACCATCTCAATCTTTATTGTTTATCTTTCTTTGTGATTTCATTTATGCCCCAGCCATCCTCCCTCTATCATTCTCATATGCAGTTTCATTCAGTGTTTTAACATAATTGTATTAGAGTTAGGTAATATTGTGCTGTCCATTTCTGAGTTTTTATATTCAGTCCTGTTGCACAATCTATATCCCTTCAGCTCCAATTACCCAATATCTTACCCTATTTCTATCTCCCGATGGTCTCTGTTACCAAGGAAATATTCCAAGTTTATTCACTAATGTCAGTTCGTATCAGTGAGACCATACAGTATTTGTCCTTTTGTTTCTGGCTAATCACACTCAGCATAATGTCCTTAAGGTCCATTCATGTTGTTACATACTTCATAACTTTATTCTGTCTTACAGCTGCTTAATATTCCATCTTATGTAAATGTCATAGTTTGTTTAGCCAACTGTCTGTTGATGGACATTTTGGCTGTTTCCATCTCTTGGTAATTGTTAATAATGCTGCTATAAACATTGGTGTGTAAATGTCCATTTGTGTCCTTGGCCTCGTGTCCTTTGAGTAGAGACAGCATACAGATGGGTCCTGTTTTTTAATCCATTCTTCCAGACTATGTCTTTTGATTGGAGAGTTTAATCCATTAACATTCAGTGTTATTACTGCATGGGTAGTACTTCTTCTACTATTTTGCCTTCTGAATTTTATATGTCATATCTAATTTTCCTTCTTTTTACCTTTACTCATAGTCTTCCTTTCTACACTTTTCTCCACACCACTCTCTTCTGTCTTCCTATCTGTCTCTAG
>PVIY010026417.1:0-35467 GCA_004026745.1 Myrmecophaga tridactyla
ATAGCACAGCCTAAGCAGCTTGGCATTCCTCATCTCAGCACTAGCAGCTCAGCCCAGGCCTTTGGAGATGGAGGAAGAAGTCACCCCGGGGAAAGCTGTTGGAACCCAGGGGACTGGAGAGAAGACCAGCAGAGACCATCCTGTGCCTTCCACGTAAGAAAGAGCCTCAGTGGAAAGTTAGCTGCCTTTCCTCTGAAGAACCAACAAAATAAATCCCCTTTTATTAAAAGCCAATCCGTCTCTGGTGTGTTGCATTCTGGCAGCTAGCAAACTAGAACATGCAGCTTACAGAATGTGCCCTTTCTTCTTTTTTTCTGTATTTCTATATTTTAATGGAATTCCTAGTTCCTACAATGTCTCTTTGGCTCAGAGGTCACATCTCAACATTTCTTTGTTATTCTGAAGTGTATTCATTGAGAGCTCAAGGCTTGATCTCTTGAACTTTAACCTGAGACACTGAATACGGAAAACCACTGGTTTATATGAGCTCTCGATGATGTGCTAAGTGTTTCTCCTTTATATTTTCAAGGTCTTGCATCTTTGGTCAGCTTTCCTTCAGACATATTAGTTTGACATCTGGCACTCACAGACTTGATCTGTGCAACGTGCATTTGTCAAATTCATATGTTCAAAATCTAGGGAAGATGTCTGCAATCATAGCTAAAAAGTTTAGCACCCTATCTCAATTATTGGAAGAACAATAGACAATAAAATGAGAAGAATTGCAGAAGATCTGAACAATACTATCAACCACATTGATCTAATGACACTGCTAGGGTAGTGCACTGAACAACTGCCAAAAATATGGACTATTTGCTTTTTCAACTGCACATAGAATGTTCATCAAGATATAACATGTTCTGGGCCATAACACAAGTCTCAACAAATTTAAAAAGAATCATGTCTTACAAAGGATGTTTCCTGACCACAATAGAATTAGAAATCAGCAATATCAACTTATTTATTTAAAAAGTTGTAAAATAAGTAAAGCATTTCTAAATAACTCAAGAAAAAATATCAAGGGAAATCAAATAAAAATATTTAAAATGAATGAAAATGAAAACGTGATATATCAAAATTGGTGGGATGCAGTTAATGCAGTGCTTAGAGGGAAATTAATAGTTTTATATACTTAAAGAAAAGAGTTTAAAATCAATTTTTTAAGTTTCCAATTTAAGAAACTAGAAAAAATAGCAAATTAAACCCAAAGTAAGTGGGAGAAAGAAAATAATAAAGAACAGAAATAAAAGAAATAGAAAACAAATAGAAAGTCAGCAAAATCTCAAGCTCATTAGTTGAAAAATTAATAAAATCAGAAGACCTTTATTACACCTGATCAGGAAAAAAGAAGAAACAAATTATCAGTATCAGGAATAATAGAGAAGACACAACTACAGATCCTATAGATATTAAAACCGTAATAAAGAATTATTATGGACAACTTTATGCCAGTAAATTAAACAACTTAGGTGAAATAGACAGGTTCTTAATTGAATTTGTAGTTAAAAGCCTTGACACAGAGACACATGTCAGGGCTCAGATGTTCTCAATGATGAAACATGTCAAACGTTAAAGGAAAAAATAACAGTAATTTTGTTCCAGTTCTTCAGAGAAGAGAACACTTTTCAATTTTTTTTTATTAAGCCAGGATAACTGTCAAAGCAAAACTTGGCAAGGACCTTAAAAAAGGAAAGGAAACCACAATAGCAAGCCTTATGAATATAGAAGGAAAAATATCTAGCAAGATAATAGCCAAATGATTCCAGAAGTATATAAAAAGCATACATATTATGACCAAGTAGAATTTATCCAGGGAATTTAAGGTTAGATTAGCATTTGACAATCTGTACTAATTTACTATGAATAGAAAGGTACTTCCTCAACTTGATAAAAAGTTTCTACATAATCTAGAGCCCACATCATACCTAATGGTGAAATACTGAAAATTTCCCCTGTATGTGCTCCATCAGCACTCCTGCACCGACTGGAGGCTCTGGCCAGGGCTGTAAGACTATGAATAGACAAAAGGCACATTTACTGGAAAGCAAGAATTGTCTTTAACTGTAGAAAATCTGATTCCATTTGTAGAAAATACGAAGGAATTGACAAAAACGACTACAACTAGTAGGTGATAAAATCACAGGACCCAAGTTTAATATGTAAAAGTCAGCTGTTTTTCATATATTAATAAAAAATACAATTTGAAAAGCACCATTTACATTAGCATCCAGAAATTGATAAAAGAAGTTAAGACTTAAATTGAAAAACATACTGTATTCAAAGACTGGATCTATTAATATAACAATAATAATATTAATTATTAAGATATCAATATCCCAAATTGATCTCTACATTCAATGCAATACCACTCCTAACTTTGATAAATTGACTTTAAAGTATTTATAAGAAAAGCAAAGACCTACAACAGCCAAAGTGAATTTGAAAAAGGAGAGAAGTGTTGGCCGACTTAGACTACACAAACACAAGGCTTACAGAAAAGCTACAGTAAGGAAGAGCAGGTGATCCTAGCATCACCCATGGCTGCCCAGCCTCCGTGCCATCGGCCTCCTGGGGCTGGACATTCTTTGTGATGAGGCTGCCCTGTGAGTTTAGGATGCTGGACAGCATCTCTGACGTCCGTGGGTGAGAGGCCACTCGCACACCCCCAGTGTGACTGCCCTGCCCCCTCCCCCATGCCCACAGAGACAAGTGGAGCAATGGAACAGCACGGAGATTCTAGAAATAGAACCATCCACTTATGGTCAACTGATTCTACACAAATGTTCTGACGCATTCCACTGGGGAAATAAAAGTTCACTAATGGTGCTGGGCAAGGACACAAAAAGAATGTTGTCTCTACCTCATACAATAACACAAAAATTAATTCAAGATGAATTATAAACCTCAATAAAAAGCTAAAACTATAAAACTTCTAGGAGGAAACAGGAAAATATCGTTATGACCTGAAAGAAGGTAAAGATTTCTTAGATACACCAACACATAATATGAAGCAAAAACAACTTAAAGTAGACTTCATTGTAACGATAAAGTTTGCTCATCAAAAATGACTAAGAAATGAATAAGCAAGACATAGACTGGGGGAAAACATTTACTATTAATATATCTGAAAAAAAGTACTTACATCCAGAATATGTAAAGGACATTCAGAAGTCAATAAAGAAAAACAATAAAAATAGAAATGAGACCCAGAAGCTCAACGACATCATTAGGTGGTCAGAAAAAGTAATGAAACAAACAAATTAAACCCATAATTAGACAGGATTTCACATTCAACAAAATGGTGAGATGAAGAAGCATCGATAACCCCAAATGTTGACGATGCCACGCAGCCGCAGAAGGCACGCTCATCACTGGGCAACGTGTCTGTTACGGCCACTTTGAAAAGTTGCCGGGCACTTTTCAATATAAATCTGCTCTATAAATCAGCAGTTCTACTATTGGCATCTACCCTACAGAAATGAAAACATATGCCCATAACAAGACACATGAAAGGATGTTCATAGACGCTTTCTTCATAGTAGTCAAAGTGAGAGACCACCCAGATGTCCATAAGCTGGAGAATGGGTAAATACCTTGAGGATAAATACGTAAATACTACTCAGCCATAAAAAGGGGCATGCTGCTCCATGCGACAGTATCAATGGTTCTCAAGACATTCTGAGTGAAAGGAATGAGACACAAAAGAATAAACACTATACAGTTTCATTTACTTCAATTAAGAACAGGAAAAACTATGGTGATAGAAATTGGCAGAGTGGTTGTCCCTAGGAGGGAGCAGATACTGACTGGGAAGTTTCGTGAGGCAGTGTTCTGTGGTGATGGGAATGAGGCCTGTGTCTTTAGAAGAGTTATGCTATGTGGGTATATGCATTTGATAAAACTCATTGAACTGTGTACTTAAGAGCTCTGTGTTTCACTGTATGTAGAGTTGACTTAAAAAAGCCCACAACAAACTGTCAACCAGTATTCCACTCCAGTTGTCAGGTTTGCATTTTGCAATGGTATGGGTTTGCAATTCTGAAACAGTTTATGGTGTGTTCAACTTGTACTAATGAATAAGTATATTGAATGAAATGGGAGCCAGTTTTCTCCGTGTTGGAGAAGGCAATTACAAATATAGAAAAGGGGGAAGGTAGTATATATATTGTGCTGGATCAGAACTGGAGGCATCAGTACCAGCTTACAGCGTTAAGTAGATAGAGAAATAGATGTGTGTTTGTGTGTCTATTTCTTAACTTTGCCAGCTGAAACGTCCTGGAAGCAAGGTCATCTCAGTGCCCAGATGTTGTTTGCAAACATCCTGCTCCACTTAAAGGAGCCAGGGCTCTTTGGGAAAAGTCTATTCAAGGGCCGTGGTAGAGAAAGAGAGAGACAAATTGAGCCTGGAATATTTAGTACTAGGAAGAAACGGAGCCTTTAAGATGATATGAAATTATATAGAAAACAACACCACCACCAGGGGTCAGCTCCAAGGAGCTTCTCCTGGTCAAAACTGGGACAATTTGAGCATCAAATATATAATTGCAGTGATGGGTTATCACTCAATGAATACAGTGAGGCTCTGCAAGTCCACACTGCCATACCTACATAGATACATCCATGTACTCACATGCATACATAGAAGGGGAAAGGGAAATCTCCTCCTCACAGTGACGTGCCATTTCATCAATTTAGAATGAATAGGTTAGAAACTAGTCTGTGGATGTTAATACTAGGGGAAGGAAGTTTGAGGAGAAACAGGATCTACCCATGCGGTCACAGAGTATTTCCCCCCAATCTACCTATAAATTACAGAGGAAAAATAGTAACTTTATAGAGCTGAGGCTTGGCAGACCTCAAGGCATGGAGAGAACATAATTTACATTGAGACAAGGAGGATCTTGGGTTTTCTGACCCACTGGCCTTGGAGGCAGGTGTGTTCCTCTACACTCTCTCCGCTGAAGAGGCCTCATCTGAGTCTCATCATGAGGAAACAGCAGAACGATCCCAGTTGAGGCACTTCCTAAACAGTAAGTGCCTCAACTCTTCAAAAGTGTAAAAGCTGAGAAAGATAAGGAAAGGTTGAGAAGATGATCCAGTGTAAAGAGATTTGACAGCAAAATGTGAGGTGTGACACTGGACTGGATCTTGGAGTGGTGAGAAAATCACTATAAAGGACGTAATTGGGGCCATTACAAAAATTTGAATATGAATTGTGGATTAGATTGTATTATGGTATCAATGTTCAACTTACTAATTTTGATAACCACATTGTTCATTTTTTTAAAAAATATCTTTGTTCTTAGTAAACATACACTAAGTATTTAAGGGTATAAAGGCAAAGTATCTCCTTTTTATCATCAATCGGTTCTGAAGAAAACATGAATATATATAAACTTATAGAGAGAATGGTAAAGCACATGGGACAATATGCAAACAATTGGTGAAACAGGCCAAAAGATACATAAGAATTCCTTCTATTATTCTTGAAACTATTCGATAAGTTTAAAGTTATATAAAAATAAAGATTAAAATGTAAGATAACTACTTGACTTATTGGTATTTCAAAATGTTTTGAAAATCATATTCTGCTTGAGCATTCTGCATCTTTACCGCCTAAGTCAGCAACAAGCCCTCACGTTTACTTTGTTTCTCCAGACACATCTGTTCTTTGGTTTACTTGTCTTGACAGTATAAATGGGGTTGAATCCGAGTGTCTAGTTTCAAAAATCGAATTGAGGTTATTTAAAGCCATGAGGAGAGGATCAAATGACTTCTTTAATCATAAAGTTCTTGCCACATAAACTTTCTTTAAGAGTTTCATTTTCTAGTCCTTTTATTGTCTTATGAACTGTTCGATTGTTTTAACTGCTCTGCTGCACGTTGTCTGTCACATCTTTTAAGAAAATATTTTGACGATATTTCAGTCAGTCCAAGTCCTGCTTAGTCTAACCTTCTTTTAATTTCCCTGCAGGATATTGGGAAGCTTGGAGGGTGTTAGAGGACTAACCTTTCAGCAGGACCAATTTGAAATATAAATTCTATATTTATTATTCCTTCAGAGGAAGTTGGCCATTATTTTTGACACAGCTATTCTTAAATGAGAAACTCTTCTGATTCTAAAAATGTTAGATTAACTTGAGGACCCACGATAATTAAAAAAAAAAAACCCTGCTATTAAATATGTAAGAATCCATACAACTTGCAAGATGGCTTTAAACTGAAGATACAAAGGGCATTGTTGAGAAGGGGAAAGCTTAGGCAGAAAGGTGAAGGCGATGTACCATTCAGTCTTGGCTGCCGTGATGCTGCATAAGGAACAACCCCCATACCTTAGTGACTTAGAACAGCAATGTCAATGATGTTTGTTGCTATGTTACAGATTGGATGGCAGATGGCTCTTAGTCTGTGCGTTTGCACCTCTGCAGCTATGCTCCAGGCTGTGGGTGGAATGTGGGCCGCCTTTACTCTGGAAATCAGGCTGAAGGAGTATCCTGGACATCTTATCTCCTCATGGCAGAATGTGGGAACAAGAGGTAACAGCCATAAAACACAATCCAATTTAAAGCTTCTGCTCAGTCTTGGCAAACATATTTGTTCACACCCCATAGGGCAAAGTATGTGATGTCTCCAAGTCTAAAGTTTGTGGGTAACTGGGGTTGACAAGAGTGGGAAGGATGGATAATGGTGACCAAAAATGCTGTCAACCAAACTACCAGATTTGTATTTGCCTCCCTCCCCTATTCTCTTGCATCCATCCTACCTCTGCACCCCTGGGTAGGATTAGCACCTTAGTGTCTCCCGTTAGCACAGGTCCACTTTTTTGGGTCAGTCTTCCAAACCCCATCTTCCATTGTGTCACCCACATCTTGTCCTTGCCCTGATCCACCATATTTTCTTCCAAAATGTGCTCATCTTTAACTCATCTCCTCCAAAGCAGGCTATAATTCAGTGATCTAATTTCCAATTCTTTTTGGAGAACTCTAGATTTTCTAAATATATAATTTCGTCTTTAGATGATCTACAGGCACCTTATCAGTGCACTCCTGTGAGCTCTGTCTACCTTTGCTGTCTTAACCAAAGAGATGACTCTATGGACAGGGCCTCTGGCTGTGGAGAAAGGGAGTGTCACATGGGCAATAGGTTCAGAGGGCAGGATGTATGGGAGCCACATATATGGACAGGGCGTGTAAAACTCCTAAGGACATAGCTTAATATTCCGAAAAAGAAAGAAATGCAGAATGAAACTTCTTAATGATGATACTTAGAATGTGGTAATCTTACTAAATTGTGGTGATGAATAGGGTCCAAAAAGATTTCAGCAATGTTATATTGTAACATACTAATAAAATGATGTAACATGCATGCAACATTAGGTTATTTATAGCACTTTAAAAGTTGTTTGGTGCTGTGGTAGCTGGTGGACAGAGGGGGCTGTGCGGTCAACCATACCTGCTCATGCTGTGAGCTTCCCTTACTCATCCTACAGCCACTGGGGACACCAGTTGCTGTGTGAGATGCCTGGTTACCCTTAGACTGCCATGCTGTGGGAGAGCCCATGCGGGCCATGTGGAGAGGCTGAGAGAGAGAAAGAAAGTGAGGGAGGTCTGGCCATGTTGGC
Source organism: Myrmecophaga tridactyla (assembly GCA_004026745.1). NCBI lineage: Eukaryota > Metazoa > Chordata > Mammalia > Pilosa > Myrmecophagidae > Myrmecophaga > Myrmecophaga tridactyla. The sequence continues at coordinate 7,622 of PVIY010026417.1, forward strand.
CGAGATGCTAGGTAGGTGAGTGAAGAAACCATCTTAGACTTCTCGCCCTGTCCAGTCTTCAAAGGACCCTTCCCAAGCCACCCTCTGACTACAAGCACACGAGAACACCCAAATGGGGCTTCCCCACTGAGCCCAGGCAACATCCAGACTTGTGAGAGATGTCAAATTACTGTTTTAAGGTCCAGGGTGGTTTGTTAAGCATCAATAGAGGGGCATAACAGGTGCTGCCACCGACTCTGATTTATTCTTCATAACATCCTAGGAGTTAAGTCTGGCTGATATTAAACTTCCTTGTCTATGCACTGTTCTAGAGAATAAACAATATAGTACAGCATGGACCATATGCCAGGGAACATTCTAGAACCTAATATTTTGGTTTTAATAAATACTGAAAGAAATAGGGTCTGCAGAGTGTTAACTCAGAAGAACCTGTGATCTGTTTGAGAAATGTTGGCAGTGCCAGTTCTCAGAGCATCCAGTCAGAAGCTGGAGTATTCCATTGATGAGTATTTATCACAATACCCCCTGGGAAATCAAAATGCTGAGTTCTTTTAAATGTACCTTGCAACAGAAAAGTAACCTTGCTCTGTCTTGTTTACTTCCCAGCCACCCAACCAAATCACATTTGGTTGCTGAACTTTTATTTACTCCAAGCAATTTTTCATGTGAAATTCTGACCACAGACTGACAGGAAATGGAGAACTATTTCTTCATAACAAGCTTGTCTGGTTTACATGATTACTTTGAGGTCCCCTTTTCTGTAGTGTGACATTCACTGATACCGCCACTTACATATGGTCTCCCACGTTTTAAAGAGCTCCCGTTATTACTCTCCACCTACTGCTTTCCCCCCACAGGCACAGGGAGAATTTACTTAAAAAAAAAACCCACTTAGTGCTAATTATTTATAAAGCCCCTTACTACCCGATTCAAGATGAGAAATATTCTATAGATATCTCCCAATTTTACTAACTTTTTGCAAAGAAAGTACCCCATGTAATCTTTTATTATTGAAAAATTTCCATATTATTATTATTCTAAGATTATGATTTCAATTAATCAGAATCAAACAAATCAAAATTCAGAATTAGATATTATAGCTGAATTTTTAAAAGAAAGATGTCAGAAGAAAATAAACTATTCTGACACATTTGTATAAAAGCAGTACCAAATTTCCAGGACTGTTTTGAAATTACGTGTAGCTGCCTCCTATAGTAAATTTTGTACCCAAAGAATTGTTCAAGCATAATGATTTGGTAGTGCAGAATCCTTAGTAATAAAATTTTTTTAGGTTTCCATTATGATCACAATACTTAATAAGGTACAAAAGTATATCTATGTTTTAGAGAGATTTTTCAGCTACATGGGTTAAAATGAAAAAGGCTTTCAGGGTAAAATTCAAGTTTATGGATGCATTCACTTAAACAGAATTATCCATTTTCTTAACTTTTCAATTAACTTAGGTTTTGAGGTACATCGGTGGTTCTCAACTTTGACTGCACATTAGAATTACTTGGTGTGATTCACATCAGTTCAGTGAAAATATTTTGGTATTTAATAAAAGCTCTCTCTCTCTCAATTTGGAAAAAATGGAATGGGTGCACTTTTCCCTGTTCCTCCCACTAAGTACAGTACCTGCCCTTATGCATACAAAACAAGAGCATTACACATATAAAACAAACAAGAGAAGACTCTGAAAGTTGGAGAAGAGAAGATAGGCCAGCTGGGGTGGGTTTTCTTTTTGTCTCACATATCCCAGGCTGGCTTGGATACTCAGAAATGTCAATAGATGCAGACAAAAAGCCTCAACAAATACCTACTCTATTAGGCCAAAGGCCCGGAAAGGGGCAGCCTTGTAGGAAAGAAAACTTTCAGGGAATAACTGCTCTAATCCCCCCGAACATGGCAGGAAACATTAGGGTTCCTTCCCCCCACACCAGCGAAGACTGAGTGGGGAATGTCATTCCACTTGCCAGGCTGTGCCAAGGTGCCTTCCCCCCTTCTAGCTGCGGTGGAGCCAGCTGTGGGACCTGGTGGAGAGGAAGGACTTTCCCCACTGCCCCTCACCCCACAGAGTAGACCAGGTGGGCAAGAAGTTATGGTGCTTGCTGTCCCTCCCACTCGGGAGGTACCAGGGCGACCGTGTGAGGTGTTGGAAGCTGGACTTCCCACATCGGCCAAGAGTAATAAGGAGCACCCTGCTTGGGAGCTGGGGGAACAGTGGAGAGCCTGGGCCTTCACCCCCACAGGACAGTAATGAAGTGGCTCTACCCCTTCCTCCATCGGACTGAGTGAGAGGATGCATGCTAAAATAGAAGTTTAAACACGATCCAGAATCTGCCAACATGTCCAGTTCAGTCAACAATCACTCCTCTTACCAAAACCAGGAAAATCTTAAGTTGAATGAGAGAAGACAGGTGTTAACACTGTTAACACAATAGAGATGTTAAAATTACGTCTGAGGAGAATTTTTAAGAAGCGATCATAAAATGCTTCAATGAGCAATTGAGAACACCTTTGAAACAAACAAAAAGAAAAAAAAGAAAATAGAAAGCTTCAGCAAAGAAACAGAAGATAGGAGGAAATATTTAACAAAAATACAATAGCTGAAATGAAAAGCTCAATAGATTGGTTCAATGGCAGAATACAGAGGATAGAGGAAAAAATCAGGGAACCTGGAGTTAAATGGCTATCACCCAATATATAAAACAAAGGGAAAATAGAATGGGTGGGGTGGGGAATAAATCAAACCCTAGAGATATGTTATAAATGATATATTATTTATATCATTTATATATATATATATAATATATGTATTATAATATATTATAAATGAGGGAGGGTAAAAGGACTTAATGATTAATTACATATGTGTAATGTAATGCAATAACGGCCAAAAAATTTACACAAAGAGATATTCCTGGAAATGTTATAGAAAAATCAAAATGTTCAGTATCCCAGAGGAAGCTGGGAAAAATAAAGCTGGGACTACAACAGAAGTTCTAGCATTGTATCATCCTGAAGAGAAGAAAAAAAACAGTGGGGTTGAAGAAGGATTTGAAGAAAAAAATGGCTTAATATTTCCCTAATCTAGCAAAGACATAAATCTACAGGTTCAAGAAGTTGAGCAAACCCTAAACAGGGTAAACCAAAAGAAATCTACACCAAGATGCATTATAGAAATTTCAGAAAACTAAAGAAAAAAAATCTTGAAAGCAGCGAGAGTGAAACAACATCTTGCCTATGGGTGAAAAATTGAAATGACAGAGAATTTCTCATGGAAACCATGAAGGAAGTAATCCAACATTTTGGAAGTGCTGACAGAAGAAAATGATCAATCCAGAAATTTATATCTAGTGACAATGTCCTTCAGTAATGATTGGGAAATCAAGATATTTTAAGATGAAGGAAAATGAAGGTGGTATGTCAACATAAAGGAAATAACATAAGAATGAATTCTAAAACATCAGGTAGAAAAATCAGTTGAAAGAGCAAAAATATGGATAAATAGAATAGACTTTTCTTCTCCTCTTGAGTTTTCTGTATTATTTTTCATTTTTGAATAAAAAGTAACAACACTATATGATGTGGTTCTGAATGTAGGTAGAAGAAACATTTAAGACAATTATAAATGAGGAAGGGTAAAAGGACTTAATGATGAATTATGTATGTGTAATGTAATAGAACCACCAAAAAAAGTTACACAAGGAGATATTCCTGAAAATATTATAGAAAAATAAAAATGTTCAAGTATCCCAGAGGAAGCTGAGAAGAATAAAACAGAGGAATGGAAAATTGAGAGGACAACAGAAAAACATGAAGCACAATGGTAGAGCTTACACCCTAAAATATCAACAATTATATTACATGCAATTGAGTTTTTCAGTGTTTTAGTTTCCCAGCTACTAAAACAGATACCACCCAATTGGGTTGCATAACAATGGGAACTATTGGTTTCTGGTTTCAGAAGCTAGGAGCCTTCATCCAGGGTCAGGATTGTCTGGCTGGAGGGTAATATTTGGGGTTCTTTGGCTTTTCCATCTCATGGCAATGAACATGGCAGGCCTTTCCTTTTCTCCTCTCAGTCTTACTGATGTGTAACCTCTGGCTACTTACCATGGCTTCTCTCTCCAGCTGGATTTCATTCTGCTTATGGAGTCCTTTATAAGGACTGAGGTTCAGTTGAGGCACCCCTTAACAGAAGTAACATCTCTAAGAAATCCTCATTTATGATGGCTTCACATCCAAGGGAATACATTAAGATTAAGAACATACTTTTCTGGGATATGTACCCCAACCTCCATGGTCTATATCCACCAATTAAAAAGCAGAGATTAGCAGAGTGGAGTTTTAAAAAAATCAGTGAAACAATTATATGCAAGGGAATTATGCTGGCTGACAAAAAGCCAATCTCAAAATGTCACATCATGTATAAGGCCATTTAAAACATTCTAGACATGATGAAATTATATAAATACCAAATAGCAAGTGTCAGGAATTAGTGATGGGTATAACAATAAAGGGACAATATGCTGGAGATGTTTGTGGTGATGAAATATTTCTGTATTTGATTGTAGTGGTGGTTACATAAGTGCAGACGTGATAAAATGATGCAGAACTCTATTCACACAGTGTGCCACTGTCACTTTGCTGGTGGATATTGCACTGGGCTGTGCAGTATTGTGTTGCACTGCACAGCACTGTAAGATAAAACCACTGGGGGAATTTGGCTGTAGGTACATAAGATCTCTTTGCAGTATCTTTACAACTTCCTGTGAATGTACAAAAAACGTACTTTGAAAAATCTCTTCAGGTGATTTAAAGGACAGCCACTGCTCTGTGTATTGTAATATTAGCGTAGCTAACATGAAACCGTTTGGGGCAGAGATAAAGGAAGAATGTATGGTGCCATTAACCCTTCACATCAGCCTCTTCATTCAAGCTTGGGCTCATTCTTTCCTAAGCCTGTATCAGAAAGCCTCTATAGCAGTGGTTGTCACATTTAGTTTCCACATTGCCTTCAGTTGTGGAGGATTAAAACAAATCACAGCAAAACTAGCGAGTTGGTCTTCACCCCAGAATCTGATTTAATTGTTCAGTTAAGTATTAGTGCACTGGGGATTTTAAAGCTCCCAGGGGATGATAACGTACAGCCAAGGCTGAGAACCACAGTTCTCCAAGCCCAGCTCTGTGCGGCCAGGCGGGGAGCCTCATGCTCACAAAGGCTGCAGGACCTTGGGCAGTCCTGTTCTTCATTTCCCTAACTCAAAGGCCACTGTTAGCCCTACTGTCACTCCTTGGACAATAATGACTCCTTTTCTCTGGCTACTTTCAAGACATTCTCTTTTGGCACTTTGTCTCTGTTATGTCCATCTGTGGCTGTCTTTTTAATTTATCTTGCTTGGAATTAGTTGGGTTTCTTGAATCTTATCTTGACACTTTTCAGTCATTATCACTTCAATATTACCTCCACATTTTCCCTCTTCTCTCTCTTTTGGGCCAATGATATTAGCTCTTCTAATCTTCAGGGTTGCCTGAAGGATCCTGTGCCAATTAACACTGGTGGAGGCCTAACGGGTGAAAGCATGAGTAAACCTGGGGTACCCCACCTTTCTTAGGGTGCATCTGTGGCACTTTAACTTCAGCACTTGCTCGGAACGTGTGATGCACTCCCCTCTTCTATTGGGTGAGCAGGACCCCTGGATTCCAGCCACCCCACATCTTTCCTTTGACCTACTGGTTTGGGGCAAGTTTAGTGGGTTCCTGCTACTGCTAATCATGAGATTATTTCACCTTCTCCTGTCTGGATTCTTAGCTTTTTCTAACTTTGCAACCAATTCTTCCATCAAGTTTTAACTTCAGACTGTTCTACGATTTTAAGTTGTAGAATATTTCAACGGTGCTATCAACATATGGAAGCTTCTGAAAAATCCTGGGTTACATCTGTCAGGAAAAAAAAGGAGTATTTTCAGATGTCTGTAATGCGGGACGGTGCATGCTTGTAGCCACTCGTGTGGAACAGAATGCCACCTAATTTTACAATGATCTCCTATCTTGAAATAGTCAACATAGCTGGCCCTCTGATCTGCATTTCTAATTACTCTGCAGTACTAAATGAAACTCACACTTTTCCCAATTTTTTGTTCAGAGTCTGACCTGCCCATATACCACAAGTTTGATGCCAAAGAATACTTTTCCATAGTTCTGTACTAGCAAGGGAAAATAAAGGATTGAATCGGTATTAACCCATATGGTCAGTTTATTGTGAACTATTAAGAAGGAAGTGTGCTCAGAGCAGCTGGAAATGAGCTAAATGTTAACTGAAGAAGTCCAGGCAGCTGTCCAAATGGGCATTAGGTACACTGAGAGGCAGGGATGTTTATTTCTGCAGAACCAATTGCTGTATCCAGGTTACATGCCTTTTATGGTTCAAATTTATGCAGAAGTTAATTCATTTAAACTATTTAGAACACTCGATTTGAGGGAAGTCGGTTTCCTCAAATGTCGCCAACTGAGTCTTAGTTTATCTGGTAGGACTTTTCTTGATACATGTGGCGTCTTATTTTCTCCCCCTTTTCTTCTCAAAGAAAATCACGTAATATATTCAGCAATTTCAAGAAAACATTGTGGTTGAGAAGCTAATGGAGAAGCTGACTCTGATACACAGCTGGCTAACCCCAAGATATGGTGGAAATGGCGCGTGTCCATAATAACAAATGTGGCTGTTCAATGATATATTTATTCCTCCATCTGTGAAGAAATTGATATCTGGTGCCAGGTCTTGACGATGTCTGTTTTATTGCCAACTTCCAGTCTTGTTTCTGTAACACTGTGTTAAATTGTATAGCCAACTTCTGACCTTTTAATACTGAGGAGTCAAGCAAGCATATTCTAAGTTTAGCTGTAATTTGTGTATTTCTTTCTTTCTTTCTTTCTTTTTAAAGCCAGCCTATTATAATCTTTACTTTGTATGGGAGCAAATTTAGCCAGTCAGCAGTCTTGCCTCACATTCTTTCCCTGAGAAAGTAACTAACTAGTGCTTCTATTTCTAGAATAAAGAGTGGATTAAAAAGCACAGTCACTGCAAAAAGGCAGGTAGCCGGCAGAGAAAAGATGTGGGTAATACATTAAGAAAGAAAAGTTTCTGCTAGCAACTGTGCCCCACGCTGTTGTGTATAATTATTAGCTGCAAAATAGCACAGCTTGAACTTTATTATTGCACATTAAAGAACATTTCACTTATAATTATGGAAAGGAAAGGAGCGTTTACAACTCACCTACCGAAGCATTAACTTTGCATACATAAGAAAATATTTTAAAAATCTCTTCATTAAAAATTTGCAAATATGTGACTTTCTTTTTCCATCTCATAAATCCTTTGTCCTTTTTTTTTTTTAATACTGACACATTGAGTTACAACTTAAACTTTTCTTTTAATTAAAAAGCAGCGCAAAACTGTAAGGGGGGGATGGGGAGAGGGGTAGTATAAGTGCTTGCCAGCAGAAATAAATATTTGATAGTAGGGGCAGATTTGGAAAGGAAAGGGTAAGGCATTAAGTACTTTAACAGTCTCAGAATAATGGCTGCTCTTCAGAAGCAAGAGCAGGTTATTTCTTCTGATAGATGTTCATAATTTTTTGAAATTGACGATGGTATGGAAATTCACATATGTCAACAATGGTTTTGAAGGTTTTGGTAGTAACTAACCTCGAGGTCTCTGCATGCGGAATTTGTCCCTCACAATTCATTCGTCACGTGGGGACCATCTTCCACTGACCGACTCTCCAAAGCGACAGAGCCTCTTTCGGCGCTTTCGTACCATTTGTATCGCAGGAAGCTCATCCGTCTGGGTCGCATTGACAGAGGGGCCTCGTGCGCTGGACCTTGTGCGAGACTCTAAGGAAATCGCTGAGAATAAATTGCACAGAGGCATGTATACAGATATTTTGTCCAAAACATGGGTTTTTCAGATAATTCTGGTGTTTTAGCACCTGCATAAAGTTCAAAAGAACAGAGTAGATGGCAATAAAATGCCACAGCCCCTGCCCAACACACACACACACGCTCACATACACGCATGCACACCCACATATGTGCACACACACGTACCCCACATACATGCATATGCACACATGTACACACATGCATTTATAAATGCACAGATACATTCTATATATGTGCACCTTACAAATACACATGCACACACAACCACATATGTGCACACTCACATATGCACATGTTCATGCAAACGCATACACTCACAGGCACTCATAGGGACACATCCACCCACATTCACACACTTGCGTGCACACACAAAGACACACCGCATGCTCTCATATCCACAGCCTACTCCTGTTACATCTATTTTTCTCCCGTTTAAAAATACCTGTTCTCGCTCCCCCCCTGCAGGTCTCAGTCTCCCTCTGCCTTCCTCATGGCTGCCTTGTGGGCCCTGAGAAAGGTTCTGTGGGTCAGCCAGTCCCAGGAAGGCCGCACAGCATCCGTTCCCTGCGGGACCATGGCGCGGCCAGGCTGCGGGATCTCCGGCGACCTGGGTGTGGCAGGGACCGCGGAGCTCCGCCTCGTCCCGCACACTCCCAGAGCACCTGCGGTCTTTGGAAACCTGCTCCAGGGTGGGAGACAACCAGCCCTTGTCAGGGTTATCGAGGACATGCCTTTCCTTCAGTGTCCCCCCCACCCTTCTTTCCTCATTCCCTGTAGGGGCCTGGGGTCCTCAGCGGGTCGGAGCCCGCCACCCTCCCCCAGGCTCAGTGGCAGTGCCACGACAGGCCTCTCCTCTTCCCTTGTCCAGTCCCGCGAGGAGCTGCCTATGTCCACTCCCAGGACCCACCCACCTTCCCAGAGGGCAGAAGCCGGTGCACCTCGCCGGTTACGGCACCTTTCCTTCCCGAGACGGGTCTCGTTAGTGCTTCACCCAGTGTGCTAAGGCGTTTTGTTAGCGCCTCCCAACAGCTGGCACGCTCTCTGAGAATCTCCTCTTGGTTCCAGCACCTTAGGACAAATGGACATTCTTAGAACTGGGGCAGACCAGAAGGAACCCTGGGTTTAGAGCTGGAATAATCTATTACTAACCATCTTAAGATCTGAATTTGAATAATAAGTGAGCATTTAGGAAGTCTTGCCACATGCCTAACGCTGTGCTAAATAATTGAAATGTTTTATTTTACTTAAGTCTGGTGGAAACCCTCCCTGTGAGGTAGGGCTTATCATCTCCATTTTAAACCGAGATGAGGGGGAAAACATTTGCTACAGGTCGCACGGGCAGCAGTTGGAGCAGAAGGCATTGTGTTTCTGAGTCCCAAGCTCGCCAGCAACCCTTTGTAGGCAGGGCTGTTGGGGTGTTTGCTAAACCGATAAGCCCCCCCCGCCACAGACCCCACTGCCCCCAGGGAGTGCATGGGATTCCCACTCCATTCAGCGCGGTGCCTAGGGTGCATTTCAGGGGTGTGTGGACAGATGAACTCCAGGACGTCCAAATGCCTCATGATGCATAAGCTGAAGGGGTGCAGCATTTCCATCAGAGAGTCTTCCACCTTCAGCATCTCTCCTTTAGCTTTATTTCTTTCTACAATACATGGTTTTCAGTCCGATTGAGAAGACAGGACTTAGACATGCGGAGGTTTTAAGGAACGGTAAAAGCCAGCTTAAAGGACAGTTTCAGCAGCGCAGCAGTGGTGGGCAGAGAGCGGGCCAGCTGGGCTGGTCCCCTTTGGAGGCGCAGGGATCTGGCGCCCAGGCGGGGCTGGCTTCACCTCCGAGCCCGCGTGCCCACTGCTCACGGAATGCAGTCCAGCCCCCCATCTGGATGCTGAGCAAAATCTCCTTATGTAAGTGAAATCATTGCATTAAGCCAAGAATATGTTTTTGGAAAGGTCTTAACAGATGTAAGCATAAAGAAAGTACTTAAGAGCTCCCAGAAATGTGTAGGGGTTTTGCTCCAAGCACAACTGTGTTTGCAGCTAGTATCTCCGCGCCCAGCCCCGGCACCATAGGCACACCCAGGGTAAAGACCGGGTAATTCTGTGCAGCGTGCCAATCAGAACAGAATTTCAACTCACTTTAACGTGCTCTAAGCATGAGATGTGAGCTGAAGGAATTATCTGGTAACTAATAAAGGTCAAGCAACATGAGCATGAAAGAACAGCCTCGTGGCTTGAAACTAGTGAGTGTTTGTTCCATCTTTCACTGAAAAATCAATTATACATTTTCTAAGTGGATTAACACACCCCAGGGAGTGTGGTTGTTTCAGATAGCTGCATCTGTTGGGTTACAAAAACAGCCAAACACGCAACATTAGAGCTTCCTAAATTACGTAGAGAACAACTCTCAGCTCCAAAGGGAAAGATTCCAAAGGCAGTTCTGTCCCAAACTGTTCTGATCTAAGAAGTAAAATATCGGGAAAGAATTCCTTCCGGAGACAACAGAGGAGTGATGAAAGCTTGCAGTTTTCAGCCCAACCATACTCAGCCCAACTCTCAAGGAACTTAAACAATCCAAGAATGCCAACCTCCAGGTTAGAAAATATTAGCATAAGAATGATACCCAAATAAATTGTCTCTGTTTGCCACTCGGCATGCCCCAACTTTCATTCATGATCTTTCTCCCCACAATGTGTTCTTCCTGCTATGTTTTCTATCACCCCTTTACCACGTAGCTCAAAGCAGATACTCGGCCTTCACCCTGGACCCTCCAGCCTTTCTCCCCACCCCACCTTCTGCCCTCATGCAGTTTCTCGCCACGCCCTGCAGCCACACCTGTGAGACCACCCCCCTTTTCCTTCTTCCATCCATGCTGGACGGTGTCCAGCTCACCCGTGCCCTCCTCTCCGGACTGGGTGATGGAAGCCCAGTGGGTGCTCTCTCTGCCTCCCACCTGCCCACTCCCACTCTAGATTCTCTCCAGTCCTTCAAATGACTTTCCCAAATGGACATCTGGTCATTTCATCTGCCTGCTTTAACAGTCTCCTCTGTGTCCCCTTTGCCCTCAGAATAATGTTCAACCTTCTTACCAAGGCTCAGAGGCCCTTTTGTAATCTGGCCTCTCTTTGTCACTGCACTTTTGCCTTTCTTCAAATTTTTGTATTACGTTAAAAATTTTTATTTTGAAATAATTTTAGACATGGATAGAAGCTGCAAAATACACCCGATAGTTCTCAAACACTTTTCACCTTCATTGCAAACATCTTATGTAAGTACTGGACAATTATTAAAGCCAGGAAATCAACACTGATTCAATACTGCACAGTAATCTGCAGACCTAATTAAAATCTTGCCCATTTCCCCATTAATTTCTCTTTTCTAGCCCAGGATCTTATGCTGCATTTAGTGATCATTTCTCCTCAGTCTTGCTTTGACTGTTTGAAGAGTGCTGGCCAGCTGCTTTGTAGAATGCTCTCAATTTATGCCTGTCTGATGTTTCTTCTTGATGAGACTGAGGTTATGGAGAATTGGGAAGGGTGCCACAGAGGGGACGTGTTGGGGAGACACAGTGCTAATGCCTTACAACTCTGGATGAGTTTGACCACTTGGTTAAAGAGATGTCCACCAGGTGTCCCCACTTTAAGATTATGACTTCTCTTTTTAATGAATGTGTATCTCATGGGAAGATATTTTGTGGCTATCAAATATCCTGTTTCTCATCACGCTTTCACCCACGAACTTTACCATCCATTGTGCCCATGACATGACATTTGCCACATGGTGGTTTTCTATTTGCATTATTTCTCTTATATTTTGAATCAGAATTTGATTCCTTCTCCCTCATTAATTTATTTATTCAGTTATTTATTTTTATCGCAATGACCTCAGGGGTATTTATTTTATTCTATGGTTGTAATTAAATACTATCATTTATATTGTTCCTTAAATTGTGCCACATATGGCCTTTGGAAACTTCTTCAAGTTGTCCTTTAGGACCTTATAACTGAATCTACGTACCATGGATGTGAGGGATTGAACTTTATAGTTTTACATGCAACTGTATTTTTAAAAGAACACAAAGAAAACAATGACCCCACATTCTTTGCAGAAATATCTCTCTAGAACTTAGTCTTTTCTCTAATGAAAGAGATTTGAAACTGGTTATTAGCTAATGACAGAAGAATCTTTGAAGTCCTGTAGAATAGTCTGGATTTGCTAGGAGGTCTGCTGTCCTTTCTCTTCTGTCCTCTCACTAGGTGGTAAAGAGAAAAGTGGAAAAACATTTGGAATGGCATGGTTTTACTAGTCTCCACAAAATCCAGGCAATAATAAAAAAATATTTTAGGGTGCCTTCCAAGCAGAGAGCTTTATTAAACATTCAAAGTTTTAAAACTTTTTTTGTTTTGAATAAATTCATATGTAAAAAGAGTAGATATAATTTATACATATGTGCATATATAGATATAAAATTACACATCATATGAAAGTAGCTCCCTTGCAGCACTTCTACACTTTAGAACTAGAATCTTACACTTTTAGTTTGCTAAAGCTGCCGAAAAGCAATATACCGAAAATGGGTTGGCTTTTACACTGGGGATTTATTAAGTATACGTTTATAGTTCTGAGGCTGTGAAAATGTCCAAACCAAGGCATCAATGGGCAATGCTTTCTCCCTGAAGACCGACTGCTGGAAAGACTCAAGGCGCATGGTGGCATCTGCTGCTCTCTCCCTTTTCTCCTGAGTTTCGTTGCTTCCAGCTTCTGGCTTCAGTGGCTTTCTCTCTACTTCTGTGTGTCCTCTTTCGGCATCTCTGTGAGTTTCTTTGAATTTAATCTCTTATATAGGCCTCCACTAAGAGGACTGAGTTCCACCTGGGTAATGCCTCAACCGAAAGAACCCACTCAGAAGGTCCCACTCACGATAGGTCTACACCCATGGGAATGGATTGGCTTAAGAACATGGGCTTTTCTGGATAACATACAGCTTCAATCCATCACCCTTACCACTGACTCTGAACCCACTGTGCATGTCTTCTGAATTATACGGCTCTTACATCAAAAGGGACCTCCATACTGAATCTATGTTAGCCCCCTTTGAGTTCTATCCTGCGTGCGTATTTTCACAAAGTGAAAGTTAGCTTTTTTGAAAGCATTTTATTAAGAGATATTCACATACCATACAATCCATCCAAAATGTGCAATCCGTGGATTTTAGTTTAACCATAGAGTTGTGAGAGTTGTGCATCCATCACCACAATCAATTCTAAATATTTTCATCACCCCATAAAGAAAAACCCTATACCCCTTAACAATCACCTCTTCATCCGTCTATCCTTCCCCATCTCTGCACCATCACTAATCTAATTCTGTCTCTATAGATTTATTTATATTTAAATAAATATAAATAAATATAAATAAAATATGCATATATAATATATATTTATATAATAAATATATAAAATAGATTTATTTATATTTATTTAAATAAATATAAATAAAAATATGTATGTATAAATATAAATAAAAATGTAATCTTTTAAAATTGAAGACCTTGTAGATTTATATAAAAAGTCATATAACAATACAACATTCCTATATAGCCCCTCATGTTGATGCTTTGCATTGGTATGGTACCTGTGTTACAATTGACGAAAGAATATTAAAATATTACTGTTAATATAGTTCACAGTTTACATTAGGTATATTTTTCCCATATGCCCCCCTATCATTAGCCCCTTGTAAGAGTGTCAAACATTTGTTATAATTCATGAAGAATGTTCTTATGCTTGTTCTATTAACCACAGTCATCAAACACAGCAGGGTTCATCGTGTTTAGAGGCCCATGTTTTCTCTTCTAACTTTCCTGCTAGTAACACACGTGACCCAAAACTTCCCCTTTCAACCACATTCACAGACATAATTTAGAGCTGTTAATTATGTTAGCAATGATGTGAGCAATTACATCACCGCTATCAATTTCCAAACACTTCCAAACAACCTAAACAGAAATTCTGCACAAATTAAGCCTCAGCTCCCCGGTCTCTACCCCTATTTTATCTCCTGCAACCCATATTCTAGGTTCTAACTCTATGAGTATCCTTATTGTAATTAGTTCACATCAGTGAGCTCACACAATATTTTTATAATATTCCATCATATAAATTCATTCATCAGCTGCTGGACAATTGGGTTGTTACCATCTTTTGGAAATTGTGAATAATGCCACCATAAACATGGGTTCATGACATGAGGGTTTATTTCTGTGCTATCAGTTTTATTCCATTAGCCAATGTATCCATCCTTGTGCCACATGCTTTTTTGACCACTGCAGCTTTGTAATATGCTTTAAAGTCAGGAAGTATGAGTCCTCCAACTTTATTCTTCTTTTTCAAGATATTTTTGGCTATTTGGAGCCCTTTCCCCTTCCAAATACATTTGATCATTGGCTTTTCAATTTCTGCAAAGTAGGCTGTTGGAAGTTTGACTGGAATTGCATTGAATCTTTAAGTCAATTGGGGCTGAATTGACATTTTATTGATATCTATCTTCCAATCCATGAACATAGAGTGTCCTTCCATTTATTATAGGTCTTCTTTGATTCCTTTTAGCAATCTATTGTAGTTTTTCTGTGTACAAATCATTTACCTTCTTTCTTACATTTATTCCTAGATATTTGAATATTTGATTCTTTTAGTTGCTATTTCCTGGAACCTGTGAATATCATCTTATGTGGCTGAAGGGCCTTTGCAGATGTGGTTAAGGATCTTGAGATAAGGTGATTCTCGTGGATTATCCTGGGGGGTGGTCCAGTGTAACGACTGTGGACTCTGGGTGGCCTCTAGAAGCTGGAAGAGACAAGGCTTAGACCCTTCTCTGGAGCATCTAAAAGGAACCAGCCCTGCTGACACCTGATTTTCACTGCATAACCCTCCTCTGGGCTTCTGGCCACCAGAAAAGTGAGAGTATATACATGGGTTTGCTTTAAGCCTCTGTTTGTGTAATTTATCACATTAGTAATAGGAAACTAGTGGGCTGCACTTTGTGGTCCAGTTTCTCCTTTCACTTACCCATTTTTGTAAACTGTCCCATGGGTTTATTGCTGGGAGACAGGAAGGCATCGCAACTGGACCCTGTGCTGCCTGTGGGCGAACCAAACCACAGGCAGTGAACGTCACCCAACGGGCTGAGAAAGGCAGGAGGTGCCTGCTCCGACTGACACGCGCCTGTCACTTTCCCAGTGATTCGTGGACTGAAGAGTTAGCGGGAAGTTTGTCTTCTCTGCAAATACTCATAGCTGATGTGCTGCGGTGACTGGTATTTGGCCTGGGCGTGACTTAACTTTAAAGCGTGGTAACTGACACTCAACTATGCAACCCAACTACGCAAAGCAAGGACCGCCTGCACTCATTCCTCCTGTACGTAGACACAGCACGCCCATTTTCTTAGATAATGGCTAATAGCTAATACCTTTCAATGAAGTTTTACAACTTTTCTCCATGAAATCTTGAATGATGTTTGTTAGATTTGTTTCTAGGATCTTCATATTCTTGATACTGTAATGACAAGTCTTTCAGATCACACTTCTGAACTTTGCTTATGTATAGAAATGTATTTTACTTTTGTAGAGTGATCTCTTGTCTGACAATTTACTAAACCCTCTTACCAATTAGCATTAATTAAAATTAATCTGTAGGTTTGGGGGAGTATTCTCTATGTTGGCAATATCATCTACGAATAATAGCTGTTATTTCAGCCTTTTCTTTCCCTATATTTTTATTTTTTTAACTGTTTGTGCAGGCTACGATCTCCAAACCAACCTCAACTAGGTGTTCCTGTCTTATTCTTGATTTTAAAGGAAAATTTTCTAATGCTTCTCACTATTTTGAGTGATGCTTGCACTTTTTTTTTCTAGAAACCCTTTATCTGGTTAAGGAAATTCTATTATATTCCAACTCCTATAAAATAATACACAGTTAATTTTTCCAAAAGTTTGGTGCATCCTGGAAAGTAATCTAAAGTCCAGTTGATGGCTATAGTATTTTATATACGTCCAGTAGATTAAATTCAACATTCCCTGTTGAGATATTCTATACCTTAAAGTTATTTTTTGCTTGATGGGTATAATAATTACCAAGAAAGACATATTAAAACAGCAGTTTGATGGTGAATCATAAATCTCTCCTTGAGTACTGTCAAACTTTGCTGTACATGTTTTAAAGCAATATTATTAAAGATGTGAAGTTAGAAATCCTCTTAATCTAGTAAATATTTTTAATCTAGAAAAGTTTTGGTGGAGGAGCCTGAAGACTTATCTTGTCTAATATTAATAAAACTTAACCAATTTCCTTTTGGTTGCTATTTTCCAGGTGTATATTTTATATACTTATACTTTCACTCCAGGATCCTATGTTGTAGGTTTATGCCCTGTAAACAGAATATAGGTGGAATTTTTAATCCAATCATGTAGACATTTTATTTTCCTGTGGAGTTTAGTCCATTAACATTGATTTTGCATTCTCACTTTATATCTAAAATGTATAAATATATTAAATTCTTTATAAAATATATCTAAATTTATACAATACTTTATTTACATTTTTACTTGATTTTGAGTTATGATACATTTTCACTATAGTACTTTGTATTTGATTTCTTGTCCTGTTTTTCCTTTACTGATTTTTATTTTTGTTTTGATTGAGATTTTCTTTTCCCTCTCTATTTGTCCCTTCTGCCAGTTTAATATTGTAGAATACTATACCTATATATACACTAGAATGTACAGATATATTCTGTTTAATGAGTATATGTAAGCTAACAAAATACAGTGTTAATTAATATCCTTACTTTCCTTCCCAAAATATAATAATCTAGTAGAGGTTTCTATCCAATTATATGCTCTTTTCGTTTCTTCAGTGTCAAGGAGAGTGCTTTGCCTAGAATAAATGCTTAATAAATGCTTGTTGAATAAACAAGTAAATGAGTCTCTTTAAAGCTTATTAGAGATTTTTCTTTTTCCTAATCATTGTTCCTAAAAAAGTTCCCATGAAACATGGGATTTAATGACAAAGTGTGATTTGCTTACTTCTTACAGCAAAGGTTGTACTGGAATTTGCAAATGGAAAAGGAAGCATATTGACTATGAAATTCAATCATGCTTACACCCACAGATAAGAAAGAGATTGTTGATTTCAGACTGTGCCACAGGCAGCAGCTGAGCATCCATTGTTGGTCATGAGAGAGTTGGGCCCTTCTTCCCAGGGACTCCGGGAATGCCTTTTTGTCATAGGGGTTGAGAAGGGAATTGGGCTCAGTGGCTGTCGGCCTCCCTGACTCCTCAGCCTCACCTCTCCAGCTGGCAGTGGTTGCTTCGCCCCCACCCCACACAGCTGTGTGACCCACTCACCATACACGGACCACAGCTGGCCCCTGAGACCTGGGGCTTGGGTGTGATTTCGGGCACAGGGCCTTTGAACACGCCTTGGACACAAGGAGTCCAACTCCTCTCAAAAGTGCCCTATAGACTTGTAGTACAGACAGCTCTTTAAGGCTCAGTTAGCTTCATCTGAAGACTTCTCGTAAATCTCTCAATCCGCAGAGCTGCCTCCCTTCTGGATTTCCCTTTTGGGTGGGGTGAATGACACCCCAGTTTGTCCAGGACTTACCTGGCTTAGCCCTGAAGTCTCGGGTCCAGGAACCCTCTCATCTCCTGGCAAACCACCACTACTGCCCATCTGCGCCATCCCCGCAGAACCTAGGACACACAGCCTTGCCCAAACATCTTCATTAGGCTGCATTTCTCTTCTCTCGGGTCCTTGCTTCTTGTGCTTTATCGTTGTGGTGGAGGTACTGGAGAGAGGTGAGGAAGAAGGAGAAGCTGCGCTTGCACCTTTCTGGCGCCCCTCCCACACTGCACTCACCCATCTGCTCCCACCCTGACACAGCCTGGAGCAGAGACACTGAGGATTCTGGGTCTCTAACCAGCCCTCACTTATTGGGAAATTGAGCCTTGCGCTGTGCTCAGCCTCCTCCCTGCCTGTCCTTCCCACCACGTGGCGGCTGCACTGCCCTGCTTCTTATGTCCCTTGGGGGGGTTGAATTAACAGGGTTGGATGGATGGAATTGGGGGGCGACCTCTTTCCTTACCACCCCACAAACACACGTGTCCTTTTAGATTTACTTTCTCTTCAGCCGAACAGACTCATTGTTTTACCTTCTACCTCGCCAAGTAGGACTCTATGCATTTATTAGCTCCATTTTCAACCAGCTTCGCTAGGCACTTAGACCCAGTGTCGTGGGTTGAACCGTGTCTCCCGAAGAGACATGTTTATATTCTAACCTCCCGGCCTCAGATTGTGACCTGTTGGAAATAGGGTCCAGGCAGATAGAATTAGTTAAGATGAAGTGACATGGGATAAGGCTGGAGCCACATCCAATGACTGGTGTCCTTATAAGGAGAGAAGAAGAGACAGACAGGCAGACACAGTGGGAAGAAGGGGCAGGTGGACAGAGTCGAGAGAAGAGACAGACAGGCAGACAGAGTGGGGAGGCACCAGCAGACGGAGGGGAATGGGAGTGACGCGCCAGCAGGCCCAGGCACACCGCGTTGGGGGGCAGGGAGGACTCTCGTCCGCCACAGCTTTTCGAGGGAGCACGGTCCTCGTGACATTCACGTCCAGACTTCTGGCCTCCACAGCTGTGAGAAAGTCGGTTTCTGTGGTTCTGAGCCACCAAGCTTGCGGTTCTCTCTTTTAGGGCAGCGGTAGGAAGCAAACGCACCCAGCATTAGGCATCGTGCTGGCTACTTGGTGTAAATGTAAAGAATCTTCACATCTCTACCCAGCGAGAATGTCAGGAACAGAAAGAAACTATTCCAGAGGAATGAGACAAATGCTGGGAAAGAACCATATAGAATATGGAACCACAGAAAATTCTGTGAGGGCAGAATAAGGCCTTGTCTTTTTTTTAATCCGTGAAAAATGTCTTACCCTGGTAGGCAAGTCATAGATGCTGTGCTGAGTGACCAGTGAGGGCGCGTGTCGTGGGGGCAGAACTTGTAACCACTTAGCCAGACAAAAGGGGTTGGTGAGAAGTTTGACTAATTGAAAAGACAATTTGGAAAACCAATATGATGATGTTTTTGCAGCAAACTATAAAACAAGGCTATTAAGAGGTTTGGTGTGATTCCACATGGGGCACTTCAGGGAACCCCAAATACTTCCTTATGGAAGACACAAATGCATCCCCACACTGATTCAAACAGTCTTGGGCTAACAGTTGGAACAAAGCTCTGGGAGGCTGTGAACATGGGATAACCACAAATGTCCTTGTATCTGATAGTGAGGAGAACTCCAGGCCGACCTCTGTGTTTGCTTTTTGAACTGGCTTTAATTTACCTCTTAATTAATGATCCAATAGGAGGATATAAAACAATGAATTCATGAAGTTTACAGATGACACTTAATTTACAGTTATCACTAATCTGCATGAAGACTTGTAAAGACATTGGAAATAATTACAGAAAATGGTAAAATAAAAAAAAAGCAGACTATTGTTTGCTAGGGAAATTGGAAAACATTTAAAAGAAGAAATATAGAGGAAGAACAAAAATGAAATAGCAGAGAATTTACTATTGGTCTAAGACATCATGGCAGTGAAATGAAGTTTTAATATTTGCCAGTTTATATAAAAATGGTATGTTTTAGAATGTATCCTGTGCACACAGATTTGGAGCACTTTGATACCAAAAAGGTAGCTGAAATGTGAGGACAAAAGAGTAATAGAGAGAAATTAAGCTGAGTTTAGGAGAGAGCACTAAGTGCTGAGCAACAATACAGAACAAACGCAATGTTTACATAAACCAAATAGAAAAACACTGATGGAGAAAGAACGTGAATTATGGAAAATAAAAAGAAAAGCTAAATATCAGAAAAAGAAACAAATTCAACAATTTGAAGAGATCAAATAGCTGATTCTATATAGAAACCAAGGTATTTAATTTGAGACTGTCACAAACAGGCTTGCTCATGAGAATGGTCAATGGAAATAAATGTGTACATAGGTATTCATTTTTTAGGGGTGGGGTAACAAATTCCCATAAATGTGGTGGCTTAAAGCAACAGAAATTTATTCTTTCAAGGTTCTGAAAGCCAGAAGCCTGGAATTGAGGTGCAGTCAGATTGCACCCTCTGCATGCTCAAGGGGGGACTCTTTCCTTTCCCCTCCACCCTCTGGTGTCTCCAGGTCTTCTAGGTGTGGGCAGCGTCATACAATCTGTCTGCGCCTTTGCATGGACATCTTCCTTCCGTGCTGTCTTTCTCCTCTCTGTATCTCTTATAAGGAGACTTGTAAACATTTTAGGGCCCATTCAGATACCCAGGATGATCTCCTGTCAAGATATTTACTGTATTAAAGACCTTTTGACAAAGACCTTCCTTCCAAATAGGTTCACATTCACAGGGTCTGGGTTTAGCACATGCACCTATCCTTTTGGGGTCACTATCTAGCCACTACGATAGGCGACTCCTTCCATCACCTCTTCATCTGGGCTGTGTGTGGGTCCTAAGTTCTTGCAACTTACCTTCTAATGGCAGAGTCCAGAAAATACCAGGGAACAAATCATCTGAGATGACAATATCCAGGAGGGACCAGTGCTGTGATGGAAATGTCACGTATGTGATGGTAGGGGTCATTTGGCTCAAAGCTGGGGCGGAGCAGGCCAAGGAGTTCCAGGAGGGCTCTCACGGATGAGCAAGCCTTTCACTAAAGACGAACGGTAAGAAGAGGCGGCAATGCCAAGCACCAGGAGCTTGCATTTCCAGGTTCCGGAAACGCCTGGAGCAGATGCCTGAGGGTCGGCACCAGCTTTGGGTGATTTGGGAGTGGAAAGGCCATTCCGGATGGAGCGTGTGAGTCAGGGGACATGAAGGGCAGGGTCCTGGAGGACAGTAGGTCGTGGCAAAAGGCTTGCATTTAATTTCAAGTCCAGTAGGAAATCACTGGAATTTTTTATCCTGGAAGTAACAAGTTCTGATGTCTATATCTACATCTACGTCTATGTGTGTGACTAAATCTACACTATTCCAAGAAATGATCATGATGATGAATATGCAACTATGTGATGATATTGTGAATTACTGATTATATAGAGAGAACGAAATGATCAAAGGTTACGAATGTTTGCGGTTTTTTTGGTGTTTTTTGGTATTTTAAGAAAAAAATAAAAAATTAATTAAAAAAATCTATGCTATATATGTATCTATACCTACACCTATATCTAGCCTATGTCTAATCTATATATGTGTTTTTTACTTTTTATTTTGACATAAGTTTAGACTTACAGAAAAACTGTGGCAATAATTCAAAGAATTGCTATACACCCTTCACCCAGATACCTCAAATGTTAACACTTTGCCTCATTTGCTTTGTCATTCTCTCTATATTCTTACATTTTCTGAATCATTTCAGAGTAAGTTTCAGACTTTATTCCTCTTGACCCTTAAATATTTCAGTGGTTATGTAATAAAAATAAGGACATTGTCTTTTACACAACCATGGTACATTAGAAACATCAAGAAATCCAACACTGATACTAAAGACTCAGCAGATTGAAGGAATTTATTCAGATCTTCCTGACAATGTTCTTCATAAGAAACCAAATCTGAGACCACATGTCTTATTCTGTTGTCATGGTTTTTAGTGTCCTTTAATCTGAAACGCTTCCCCCATCTTTCCTCTGCTTTCATGACCTTCATACTTTTATGAGCACAGACCATTTGTTCTGCTGGATGAATCTTGTTCTGGAAGTGCTTGCATTTTCCTCATACTTAGATTCAGATTATTCATTTCTTCTGGAACAAACACATTTTTTCCACAGTGTGCCATATCAGGAAGCATAAGATGTCTGGTGATATTAACATGAGCCCTTGGTTAAGGTTAACTCAGCAAAGTCCTTCTTTGTAAAGGTACTTCTTTTACCTTCTGTAAATAATGTGTCTTATGCTGTAAGACCATTTAACTATCCTGTTACTCATTAAACTTTCAATATAGGTTTTAAAATCCATTTGATGCTACATCATTAATTGTTGACTCATTCCTTTGATGATTGCCAAGTGGCAATATTCTGATT
Organism: Myrmecophaga tridactyla; assembly: GCA_004026745.1. Taxonomy (NCBI): domain Eukaryota; kingdom Metazoa; phylum Chordata; class Mammalia; order Pilosa; family Myrmecophagidae; genus Myrmecophaga; species Myrmecophaga tridactyla. The sequence continues at coordinate 29,687 of PVIY010026417.1, forward strand.
CAAGGTGGGTTTTATTTCCCCCAATCTTGCTTTGAAATGAAGTTAGTTTGGACGGTTTTCCTATAGGCTTCTTTTGCTCTGAGGCTGTTTGTTTAGGGGAATTTTCATGGGTGAAGTTCTTCCCACAGGCCGTACACCTTCTCCTTTAGTTTATTTTCCCTTTCACACCATTATACTAGCATGCCTCTCCATCCCTTTGCATGTTTTCTTCCCCAGGAGCCTTCCAAAGACTGCTGTCTCAAGACTGCTTGCCCTGTGGATCTTTCAGTCCCTTTTTCAGTATTTTTGCACATATAATGGACTTTCTTTTTCTAGTGACCATTTTGGATTGATATTTTCCCCACAGTTAACTCCCATCTCCTCTCTCCTGTGAGGTTTTCTGAGTCTTCCTTTATTCTCCCCACCACGACATGAACGGGAGCGTGTGATCATGAACTGCTGGGTCCTTTTCCACTCACGGGTGACCTGAAGTTGGGGCACGATCTCTCTAAGTATGCTGGAGCTGTGACTCTGTAGTTATCGGGAACCTCCTTAAGGCTGTGGCGGCCTCCGAGGTTTTAGGTCTCTGGAGGAAGAGGGGGGAAGTTAACAGCAGTGGGGGGCTGTCTCATTAAGGAAATGGGGGTTTTACACCTTCACCTCCCACACCTTGGGTTTCCGCTTTCTTGGAGTATGTTTGTTTTATCCTTTCCAATTTAAAACTCATGTAACGCTTTAAAGCACCGTGCTTGAAGGCGTGGTCTCTGGAGCCACAGCTCAGGAGCTGAGATGGCAGCTCCACCACTTCCACATCATTCTAGCTGCTTGAGCTGCGTCCCCATGTGAAAACTAAGTCACGACAGTGTCTAAATCATAGGGCTTTTGCGTCAGGAATAAGTGACAACCCACATAAAGCTCTTTGAAATAGCATAAGCACTTTCTAATATTTTTAAAAATCACAGATGGTTAAACAATTTTACCTAAAGAGGGCTGATTGAAAAACTCTTATCAGGAGGGTGGTTTGTAGCTCGCTGCCTGATTGATGCTGTATCATCAGCCTGAGCCAAGACTTAGAATGCATATTTATTAACAGAGGTAGAAGTTAAATAGGGATTATTAGATTAGATGGCAAATTCCTGTCCCATTTATTGTCTTTCAAATATATTTCATGGGATTGTATTTTTACCTCCAAAATAACACTTACCATATTCTAGCATGGGTGAAATTTTGTTTATGCATCCTTATCCTTTCCTAATTTGTGAGGTTTTCAGAAGAAAGGTTTCTTTCCATTCATTCAGTTTGGAAAGGTAGACAATGAATACATGTTATCCAGAGATTTAAAATATGATGATGTAAGGAAGAAAAAAAAACCCTAAAAAACTAAAACTGGAAATAAAACACTGTGGTGTAAAATGCTTAGGTGCCTATGGGAAAAAAAAAAGAAGCTCAACTAAGATATAAACAAATTACAATCTTCCATTTCAGGCCCACTGGCACTTAAGGTCTGTGTCTCATCTAGGTGCTGCCTGGGGAATGGATTGGGGGAGAGCAGGGGAAAGGGGTGGGGAGGCTGGGGGTAAAGTGACGGCAGCCACCAGCCAGGTGCCAGCAGGCATGGAAAGGACAGTGCAGCGGACATTAAATGGACTTGAGACATCTTTTGGAGGTAGAACCAACACAAATCAATGTTCTATTGGATTGCTTTGTCCCAGTTGAAAGTATGTTGATGGTTGAATATTTGAGAGTTTGTGAAAACCCTGAAGTTTAGAACTTATGGAAATATTTGCACTGTTGCCACAAAGGAAAACCCCTTCTGGGAATTTATCAGCTTTACAGTTTGTTGATATAATTAACCTCATGCAATAGGAGAAAAAATAATATGGTTCCTCTCTTATTCCTTGACCTTTCAACCCAGCTTCCTGCCTTCCCTCCTACTTCTTGAGGAGCTTCTTACCAAGCTAAGCTAAACAGAATACTGATGGGAAAAATAGTAACTTTAGTGATGGACGAATATGTTATTCTTCTAATTAGTTAAGCACTTTCCTGAGGACTGTGTTGGCCGGAAGGACACAGCAGCCTTGAAAAGCACTGCTGAGCCGATGGTCAGACACACACAGCCCAGCCATCAGTCATGAGTCCGCAGAGTTAAGACACAGAAGATTTTAATTAGCTTGCAATCTCTAAAAATAGTATATGTGCATTACCTGCATGACAAAAAATGGGACATAACGTGATTTTCTGTGAAGAGGAATTTGCTGAAATTATTCTTGTCCAGCCTGTTGTAGAAACAGATGTTGGCTCTTTGACTGATCAGACCTATAGGCAGGATTGTAGCATTGGACAAGTGCAGGCTAGCTGGCGTCCCTCTCCTGGCTCTGTTCTTTGGTGCTCAGATTCGCCAATAAATTCCAGGATGCTTTTTTCCTTTAATCATCTGTCATGAAATACATTGATTCCTTTCTTTACCTACGAATTTTTTTTTTGTTAAAACAAGTTGCTTGTTTTGAATCTAGATTATGTCCTCCAGTCCTGCTTAAAAACTGTAAAGCAGTGAAAATCTTACGTAGAATCACGAAGACACATTACTCATGAGTGGTAATTTCCCTGGCAACCCTAGGTACCAGGGACCACCACTCATCTTTTTTAGGAAATGGTGCTGTTTGATGGTGTGTAAAAGTCTTTCTAGGTTTTCACTCCTGGAGATGAAGTTAAGGGCCTTCTGAGTAGAACCTTCCAATTTCCAGTGCGTGGAGGTTGAATTATGTGCCCTGGAAAACACACCCTTAATCAGAATCCATTCCTTGGCTGTGAACTTATTGTAAAAAGGACCTTTTGGAGATGTTATTTTTGGTTAAGATGTGGCCAAGTAAATGACGTTGGGCCTTAGTGCAGTTTACGGGAGTCCTTCAAGAGCGAAGGACTGCCATAAGCCAACCCCACTGCGGATGTTTGTTTTAGAGCCTGGGAATCTAAGACACAGTGCTTAAAATCCCGCTATGAAATCAAGGGTCTTTGGAAATGAGGCGCGGTGCAGCTGAGACTGTATTCATTGAACCACATCTCCAGACGCGTTGTCCGAGAGTCCCCCATACACTGCAACGAGGCACCCCGTTCACCTTCTTAGACGCGCAACTGGAAGGACCTCTAGCTGGGGGTGCCACGTTCACCCCCCCAGGCAAACCTGATCTCCCCGAGGCACCCAGCCAGCCTGCAAGTGTTTGCCTAAAGCTCATCTATGAACATGAGGGGAAGCCAGGGGCCAGCTACACGCGGGGCACTGCTCGCGCCCTGACATGTGGGGCAGATGACAGCCACGCGCTCCACAATCGTGTCTCCGTCCTTCGTCTCAGCTCCCCACACCTTCCTCACTCTTGTGCAAACTGCCGAGGAGACTCTGAGGTGCCCAGGTGGCAGGGTGATGCCGAGTGGGGACCCGGGACCCGGCTCCGTGCTCGCCAGTCGCCGCGTCTCTTGTTAATCTGTGGGGCCTTGTTCACCGACCCTGCTTTGCTGGCAGTGCCCTGCCCTCAAGGGCCCCAGAGGGAGGTGGGCAGATTCGTCCCGAGTGAAGGGCGCTGCTGCGGGCAGAGCAGGCTGGCCGCGTGCAATGAGACCCGTGGAACAGGTGGGAACTGGCAGTGAGCAGCCCTCGTCTGTTCCAGGCTTGGTGCTGTCACTCCCGGACACCCTTATAAGCCCTGCACAGCCTGGGAGAAGATCCCAGGGCTGAGCAGGGACTCCAGGGGGGCGGGGGCCTGTCCTTGCTCATAGATCACCTGCTCACAACCCCCCCGGGCTCCTGGCCCTCGGCAAGCCCCCTCTGCCCTTTCCCTGCCCCCCCAGGGAGGGAGCACGTTCGTCTCTAGAATATTGAGAATTTCGTTCAGACCCGTCAAGTCCTGGGAAAGCAGCCGCCGGCAGCTGCCCAAATTGTCACTGTTGCCACCCGTGAATGAATATGGCATCTAGAGCTTTTCTTTTGAAATTAGATTATGTTTCACAGATCAATAGCTCCTTCTTCATTTAATCTACCCTAGGAGGAGAGCGAGTTATGAGAGGGGAAAAACGCTTTGTGAAACCTGCCCTGTTTTCTGCTCCTTCAGTTCCCCCATGCTCAAAGCAGAATGGGGTGAATTGCTCATTCTGTTTTCCCCTGCCTTGTTTCCAATGGCCCTCGCAGCAATGGGGACACGGGGGCACAGGGCACGCAAGTGGCATGGAGTGGCTTGGGCAGGCCTGTCTTGTCCTGTCCTGCCCTGTGCTTGGTGGCCAGCTGGAAATGTGGAGGCTGGCAGTCTCCTGTCGATGCCACTTGCTGGGCAGCACTCTGGGTGGAGGACACTGCTGTCCGCACTGGCCAGGCTGGTTCCCCGGAGGCATGGGGGGTGTCAGTCGCTGCCCATACCCTTGCTGGTGACAGTCACTGCCCACTCCCCGCCTGTACGAGTCTCCCCAGGGTGGATGGTTGGAGAGGGGCTGGGGGGGCGGCCAGGCTGCACTGGGCACTTGCAGCCCTGTTGGTCCAGGAGGCCCCACCACTTGCTGTCCAGTCCTGGGTCACCTGCAGGTGACCAATACAAGCAGAGATGACAGCTCCATTCTGGGTGCCCCCTTGACACCCTGTAGGCAGTGCAGGTCAATCAAATCCATAATCGAAACTCAGCAATGAGTCAAACATCAGCAATTGAAAGAGTATCAGGTGATACTCTCTGTTTATAATTTAAAATTTGCCATGGGGACAATTTTGTAGTCTAGTACAATTGGATATCTGAGGGGGAGTAAAAGCTCTTCATGTTTCAGCATTGTAGACAAAGACTGATAAACCTAGCTTTGTTTCGACACTAAGCTTTCTCACATTTGAAAATGTCTATTAAACAAAAAGATACTTGGTTATTTTAAAAAGTAGGGAGGTGAAACAGGCTTCCTAGCAGTGTCCACTCTCGGGGTCCCTCGGTCCTTATTCCTTTTTCTGTCTGTTCTTTGTTTTTCAGCAGGAATGCCGCCCTCCTACCCTTTTACAAATGTACCAGATCTGAAATGCTGTCAAAGTGAACCTTTCTTTGCTATTGCTTGGTAGTGCACGGGACTGAGAAGTCACTGTAGTGATTGTTCCGTTGGTTGGATGGGCTGTAAGCAGCAGGAGTGAAAGTGGGGAGAACTTCCTCTTTTCTTTGGAGAAAGGGGATCCATCCAGTGAACTTCAGCTGAGTGCTTCTCCCAGTCCTGTGCCACAGTGGAGCGAATGATTTCGACTTCTGGGACGGGGGCTCTGGTTGCAACGTGGCAGCGCAGCCCCGCACGGGTGACAAGGCCAGGCCTGGCATGTGCTGCCATCGCGGATGCCCTGCCAAGCAACGTCCCTCCCCTGGTGGGTCAGGATGGCCCAGACCCACGAGAGGGACTTAGCCTGGGTCCTGGGACCACAGCAAGACTTGCTCTAGGCAAATAAGGGGATTCAGCAATACTGTCGACCCTGTGGGAAAAAGAATGGAAGGAAAGAAGGATGGAGGGAAGGAGGGGGAAAGAGAGGGAGGGAACCAGACTTCCTTCTCCAAGCAGCTAAGTCCTTTTAATCAAGCAATTTCTGTGCATCTAAAGAACCCGAACAATGTACTATGGGGGACAATTCTAAGAACCGATTTCCCCTGCAGATATCTTGAGCAGCAAGGGTGAGCGGTGGTAGAGGGTGTGAAGAAAGAGGGGATGTGCCCCCCCTCAGGTCACATTGCTGCTGGAGGGCCAGTCTTGAGCTTCCTTGAGTCTCTCATACCCACTACCCTTAAATTGGTGTAAATGTAGCTC